>JBAJNP010001194.1:0-66780 GCA_036877545.1 Yasuhikotakia modesta
GTAGTACTCAACTACACAGTGTCTAGATATACACCCTATGCACTCTATTAAACCATTTCATGACTTCCACCTACCTCATGTAACAAAGAGGTCCATTGAAAGTAAGTTGATGAGAATCTAAGTGCAGTTTATTAAGCACAACACAAACAAGAACAATGACTTGACCTGAAGATATGATTTAGGAACAGCAGGGCAATGTATAACAAAGCTAGACAAAGAACATTGGTAACATGAGTGCTTAAATACACAGACTAACCTGGTTGGCAAGACTCACCTGGAGACAATTATGGAGGGATAACAAGACAAGATCAAAGATCAGAATAACAGAGACAGGTTCCCAGCTGTGGATATGTATGACCATAGGGAAGCAGGCATGACTGGGATCCAGGGAGGCGGTGAACATGCCTTGGGCCAGGGAGGTTTGGAAATGGCCGTGGTCAAAGCCAAGCGGGATTGGCTGTGGGCCAGGGTGGTTCTGGGCAGGGGCAATGGTACAGCTGGCTTGGTCATGAGCCCTAGAGGCTTAAGGCATGGCACAGGCTGTCAAAATGGTGTAGGCTGTGGTGGCTCAGGGCCTGGTGTAGACCATGAAGGCTCTGGGGGTTTCGGAAATGGCGTGGACCAAGGAGGTTCAGAGCATGACATGGACCTTCTCAAAACGGCTACTGTGGCCATAATTGGAAATTTGGGCAGCCTACCCTCTTTACTGTCCCCACAAAATATTTAAGGGACTGATCATGACTTCAGAGGGCTATGGCACATGTTCTGTTTGGCACATATGCAATGTTCTGGATATCATTACTGAGAAATCCAGGCTTGCAAACTTTGTCCAACCGTAAACCCTCAACTGTGGACCAGGGCTCAGAGAACATGAGAAGTTTTAAAGCAAGCTCTCTGTTCTTTGATATTTACAGTGCTGATCCTGGCTTGCCCCACCTAGGGCCAGAACTTTATGAATGAGATTTATGATTCTGGATGGAGGGCTGGTGGTCTGGAAAACAGGTGAACCTGTGTAAATGACCTTATGGTAAAAACCTAATGACCTTATGATGTGTTGGTGCATTCCAGAGTACAGTAAATTAGGTTTGATGCTGGTTAAAGGTTTATTCTTGTAAAAAGATATGATAATACATTGGCGTTTTTTGTAAATAATATATTTCCTTGTGACTATGTATCCTTGTGAGCTTTTACAAACACTTCACAACCTCAACCCAAATGAAATATTGGTATTTGAAGTTGTACATGCTAAACCTTTTGTCCCTATAAGGAAAGTTATTTGAATTATTACATTTAAAACCTTACTGGTGTGATGAATAAAGTTATTTCTATACAGAAGTTACAAGTTGATTTGGTTTCTAGATACAATTTAAAACCTTTTGAAACCTTTGAAAGTCTTTTAAAACCTCAAGAAATATAATGAGGGATGGAAACCTTATACATATAGTTTAACATTTTTGTCTCTGGATACTGTTTGATCTCGAATTTCTTCAATTATAGGGGACTCTCTTTGGCGACACTATGTTATTGAATATTATGGCCAATATTTAAAATGTATATAGGGCAGGGGGCAATATACCAAAGTGATTGACAAGAAAAATGTTTGTTAAAAAGCTTGCCAAGTGTCTAGCTAAACTACATGATGTAACCCTATTGTACTGCTGTCTGGCACACTAACGCTGTATGTTAATAAGTGGTACAGTGTTTTTGGTAGTTAGTGAGGCGGTGCATTTGATCTAATTAATTGGTTTGGAACCTCGCTGCCCAAAGTCCAAAATGAGGTCAGCATGACTTTCCTCAAATTTCAATAATCTTTTCAGCAGAGGTTATGTAAAAAGAGCGTTTTAAACCGAAAAGAAACTCAGAACTCTTCTCCAACCTGATGTGCTAATGACGTCTTTCATCTCTGCAGTCGCTGCCATCTCGCTGGTTACAGTCACATTGCTATGGCAGCATACAGAAAACAAATGGCTAGTCATGATGTCATAGTTGGATCACTTTATTTGGACCCACAGAGAGAGGGAGGCTTCGTGGAAGATGAGGATTATGGGAGTGGAAGTTTCTGGAAGGTCAACAGCACTGCACAGTAACTCTAGAGATAGATGCTACTGTATGCTATTGTTTCTTTGGTCTACATGAAGTCAATGTGTTTTAAATGTTGTAGTTAACAAGACAACCTTACAAGCCTGCAGTGTGAAAACTTTACAGGTGAAACTGTCTGCTATAGAGAAAAAAAAAACTTTTATTACAGAAAATACAAAAAATCATTTTATTTATTTTCACTTTCAGATCTGTTCACTAAACCGCTTTCAAAACAATTTAATACATCCACAACAGTTTTTTTTGTCCTTCATAATAACTTAAATTTTGTAATTTATGTTTTTTGATTTTTAAACATTTAACATTATTATGCATTAACATTATTAACGTTTAAATGGTATTATGTGGAAAGCTGCTTAGAAGCAATGTAACGTTGTAAAAATATTTAATTTTGAATATGTTACTGCTTGATTGTAAATGACATGTTAAATATGTTGTTGCCATGGCAAGGAAATAAAATTAAGGTGGAAAAGAAAAAAAGGAAGTCTCTAATATCTACAGCAAGCATTAAGGGAACTTGTGGTGGGGGGACAACATTGATATGACATTGATGTGACATGCTTTGTCCTCATCAAACCAGAAAACTTTTAATATTACATTTTCCATAGACATTGTTAGCTCCGCCCAACAGGAAGTCAGTTTTGCCAATTTTTTGGCAAATAATATGTTAAGATACTGATAATGTTAACTTGCAAATGGATTTTGATATCTCAAACAAGGCAAGGCAATAAATTAATGGCAAAAAAAAAACAGAAATAGGAAGTGTCACATATCTGATGTGTGCGTTGAGTTTTTTGCGTTGAGATTTTGTTAAGCTTGTTACATTCCCTCCTTAGTCTAGGGCAGGGATGGGCACCTGGCAGCCCACTAGATCATGTGTTATTGTAAATTTTTGAATTTAAGAAACAAAGTTAGGAAGGATGTTAATTCTAACACAAACCAGGAGAGGTCGCTATCGTTCCCGCCAATCACTGTTATCGTCACAGTTATATTCTTATATTCAGTTAGGGATATCTTTAATAGTAATCACATGTGGATTTTGGTAATAACATGTTTTTTTATTAAGCACTATTTCAGCTTATGTTGACAATGTTCTGTAAGATTGGACCTGTGTACATGTGTTGTTTTGTGTACATTTAGTACAATTAAGATTTACAGTTATTTGCACGTTTGCTTGTGGATGAAGTTGACCATTTAAATGAGCATACTTGCAGTTTTATAGTTACAATTTCTCTCTCTCACACACACACACACACACACTAATTATTACACTGAGAATAATTAATTGAACTAATTATTACACTGAGTTTCTTCAATAAAATTTCCTCGTCATTATCAAATTTGTCCATCCCTGGTCTAGAGGTTTGGAAGGAAGTAACACAAAAAAGATGTGTCTCTAACAAAAGATTAGCCAACGAAAAATAATGCAAAACAAGCGGGGAGAAATGTCCTTGTCTCTTATCCCAGCTCAACTTTTACACCCACTATACTTTTAATTAACAGCACCCAAACACGGAATATGGTCAAATGAGTGTTTTTTGCCAGCTTAGCCAAGCCTATTAAATAACAAACAGAGATCAATAAACAGAAAAAAGCAAATCGTCAAGAGAGGGCAATGGCAAAATAATAAACAAAACAAGATCTACCTAAACAGTTTAAACAATCAGAGACAGGAAAAAGGAGAAAATATTACAATATATCACCAATATACACAATATAATTTACATTACAGGACGTAACAGGCTCTACATTTGGTCCTGGGGACTGATCATAATGATGTAGCTATTACATAGTTTAACAGGAAGTGACATTCAAAATGGACTTTAAATACATTTATTCATTTGGCAGACGCTTTTATCCAAAGCAACAGGAGTAAATTCAAGGTACGCATATTTTTTGTGTGGGGATGAAACCCACAACCTTTGCGGTGTTAACGCAATGCTCTACCAATTGAGCTAACTGGAAGGTTGTATACCAAACTGTTATATACCAAATTAAATGCAAGCATATATTGCTTATATTGCTCATATATTGCTTATAAGCATAAATTGCTTGTCCCTTCATTGCTGCCTAAAGCTATATTTTAGAGTTGGTAGAGCATTGTGTTAGGAGCGCAAAGATTGTGGGTTCGATTCCCAGGGAGCATATGTATGGATAAAAATGTATACCTTGAATTCACTGTAAGTCGCTTTGATAAAAGCGTCTGCCAAATGCATAAATGTAAGGGTACACCAACAAGATGATTTATAAGAGCAGCAAAACTGAATGCAAGCTGTTTAAATGTGTTCTTTATACAATGCATCATAAAAGTTTAAATCTGGTAGTTTTTAGATGGTTTCTTTAACAACACAAACAAGCTTTTTAGATCAAGTCAATTTCACCACAATAAAACAACATCACACCAGACTGAACACTTAAAACTGCCATGCTAAGAACTCTGCTTGTTATCCCAAGGAAATCATTATTGTCCAACAGCTAGCTTGACAGACTGTCAAAGTTCTCAGCTTATGTTTAAGATTTACATGTCTGAAGACTATGCAGCTGTTTTCAGCCTCCAACCTATTGTCAGCTGCATGTGGAGACGAGGGTATCAGGAAGCAGGGGGTTGGAACCACTTGCACATTTGCATGTGCCCCTAGTTGTTTTTACATTTACCTAGTTGTCATTTAGCAGACACTTTTATCCAAGCGACTTACAAAGTTGGGAAAAACAATAGAAGCAACAATAGAAGCACCATCATTTTTAATAATGATGGTGAAAATACATCCTTTTATTGCTGTGAACTTTCTTTTTTCAGCAAATCCCACATCAGTCCATCTGTTTTTTGTTTGGCTATGAATGTTTCTTCTGCTTAAACTTTTTCTGCTGGTTGAACAACAACGGACTAAGCATACAACCCAGAACTAAACATGGGGTGTTGGAGATGTCGGGTGTTCCTCCAAATGAGCTCGTTTGCAATTGGTTGCATCCTCCCAAAACGTACCAGTCTGTAACAATCCTGAGGAGCAGAGATGGCCCCTTATTTACGATTGTCCTACGAACGATTTATATGCTTATTAGCATAACTAGCATAACTGACTATAATTAGCCATAATTAGCATAACTGAGATAAGGTTTGATTAGCTGAGGTGGGGAATGTTACCCCTCTTGCCATAAAGTCCACATGTTGATGGACTTACCATCCTAAGGATAGATGCTAAAACTGCCCAAATTATGGATGAGTAGCAGGAGCTTATTTGAAGACCCTATCATGCCAACCCTATCACCATAGACCCTATCACCAACTCTACCATGCTAGGCTTCGTTTAAAGCTAAACCCTGGCCTTTGATTGTGCAGATAAATATGCAGAATTTGTAAATGAGTCAAATTCTAGCTGCAGGCATGTACTGGCCATGTAGGTGGCCGAGTGTCATGGGCTGGTGACTTGCTATTAATCATGATATTATTCATTATTATTAAGTATATTGTTGTTTTAGCACAACTGCTTATGTGTCTTTCTCACTGATGCCATAAACAAGACTGCAAGCTGTGAAACTGACAGTTAAATGTGTAATGAGCACATTTAACATTTAAGGCACATTTAAGAGGCATTGGCCAATCAGAATCATGTTATAGGCAGAAGAGAAATGTGAAGAAGAGAGAGGAGAGGAGAGAAAAAATAGTGATAGCAAACAGAAAACAAAAGAAACTAAATGAAAAAAACAAAACGAAAAACAGAGAATAGATCACATGGTAGTGGATACAGCACTGATTGGTTATAATATTACATACACATATGCATATATAGGCCGTGTGTTTGCACATGTGCCTAATAGGTTGGTCTGGATGATGTCCAGGGCTGAATTTTTCTCACAGTCCAGCCCTGGCTGGCAGGGAAACTTAACAAAAACCCTCTGCGTCAGCCGTTGAAATAGGACAGCACAGCAAAAAAATCTGAACAAAAGAACACACTGGTTGACTAAGTGATGGGACTTTAACAGGATATCCTAAAACATCTTAAATACCTTATATATTAGAGTCAAACCCAAATTAGCAAACTCTTACTATTTATTATTATTAAAACTTTATGGGCAGTCAGAGGTTTTAAAACGTTTATGCTCAGAAAAAGTGGAGCAGCTGTTTCTCTGCCTGTATTTTCCTCAGATTAAAAAAAAACTAAAACAAACTTCTGCAGCACCAACAGAAAAATTGTTTTGATTAGCATGTCTCTACCTTAATCTCACATGTCTCTTCTTGCTCAATTCAGGTCAGCTCCCTTGTGTAAAGACACACATACTGACTCATTTTGTTGATAAACCTCTTTACATGTGTGCTTCAAATCATAGGGAAATGTCTAAACTTGTTACTTGTTACTATTTTGTAAATCTGTATGAAGATTACTGAGCTGATAAATGTAATGTTTTCTAGAGCTGAAAATCTGTAGAATTAAAGTTTCTGCACACAAAACACGCACTTGCTCCAAAGAAAAAATTGGATAACCAAATGCATGCCACAATTAAAACCCCTCTTCATCTGCATATGGTCAACTCCCCATGGTTCTCTTCACTAATTCCATGCATGTGCTCTCCTCCCACAATGCATTGTGTTGCCATGATGTCAGTGTCAACTGGCTATCCAACAAAACTTAATCAAAGGGAGAGGGTGCAATGGAACAGACTTGGGAGGTGGCGAGTGGAATATAAATTTGATGAGGACAGATAGAGTGCAGTTTTCCGGGCCTCAAACCTCCAGGGTATTAAACTAACTAAACAAATTTGTTTCTTTGTTTTTTTTCCACCTTTCATTTTCCACCAAATCCCCATCCTTTTTTTCTTTTTAGCACTTTCTGCAGAGCAACGGGAGTTGATTAATCTCCCTCACTCACACTGTTTGGAAAAACACGTAATGAGCGCTTGGATAAATTCATTACAGAAATAAGCATGAAACAAAAACTGGGGGTTTGAGTTCTGTCACATATTTAAGAGTCTTGTGTTCTCGCTAATTAATCTCATTCATATGACATGAATTAGCAGACCAGAACATATTTGCCTGGGTTCCACTTACAAAGGAACCATCCATCTTTGTTCCTACTTTGTTACATTTTCCTCTCATCATTTGCCCTCTTTTTGCACAAGATTAAAAAAAAAACGGGATTACCTGTTAAATTAAAAATAATCTCTCAATATTTACACAAATTTCTCTTTCTAATTCACTAGTTCATTCTTTCTATTTTTTCTCCTAATTTCATTTTAATTCCATTCATTCTTTCAATTCTTTCTAATTCAGATCTAATTCTAATTTTGTGTATTCACACACATACACGTAAGTCAATGAAGCATTTACACTTACACTTGTAACTTATACTTACACTCGTCATAATCAAGACAGTCAGTTTTCTAGTGTAAATACTTCAAGTTATTTATATTATAATTTAGATATGCGGTTAAAATCAATAGGCTGAATTCTGAATTTTCCTTCAACTGATTACCAAACTTTGCATGTTAGTTACTGGGAAATCTGTCAGCATTACAGTGCACATTACAGAGAAACCTAAAACTTGATGCAAGAAACAAGCCAGAGAAATTTCCAAATAAAAAAAATAAGCCATGTAGCCTTATTACAACAGCGTGTCAAATAAAACAAAAGTTCACATGATGGAAAAGTTATGAGTTGTGGCTTTTTTGCTTCCATTTTCCATTTAGTGTTTGGTGAGGTTTTGGAGAGAAGAGTGACCCCATTTATAAATGATGGGCAGCAGCGATGTCACCACACCACAGAAACGCAAACACAACCCCACACTGCCACACCCAGGCACATAGGCCTGCTGAAGGCCTTTACGACTCATGTGAAAGATTAGTATGTTATGTTCATACATGATGTAGTTAGTCACAGACAGATTAACCCATGCACCATTAAAATATTTCACTGTATAAACACACTGGCTACAGTTCAAGGCTCGTTTGGTTTGGAAAGGGTAATAAATTAGGTGGAACAGAGGCATGTTTACTGGTGCCCCTACGCTGACCAGGTATCCTGCTTCTGTATTAATCATGGTCATCGCATGTCTGGTTGAACAATTGGCAACAACCAGTGGTTTGAGTTTTGCAAGACTGGCATCAGCTATTTGTGATTTCATCCAGCACTTAAATACACTTTTTAATTTAGAATCACTTACCCAAATTTCATTATTTCATTATTATATCATTATTTCTTATGATATTAAATGTTTTTCAGCCTGAAGCCTATACAAAAATGACATTTGTTTTGTCAAATTAACCAGCCAACTTAAATTACCCACTACTTTAACTAACTAATAAATTAAATTACCTTTTTTTATTGAAAATGTTTTAGAAATAGATGACTTGGACTGAATAATGACAAGAAGCAGTTAATATGTGACCATAGATGGGAACTCCTATTCATTACTGTTTAAAAGAGTCAGGAAACTAGTTTGTAAAAGAGAAATGGCAATGGAATTATGCTAGTTATAGTTATCCTAAACTTTTGACACATAGTGTATAAACCAGTGCTTAGACTCTGTAATAAAACAACTAATACATATGCTGCATCACTCTAAATCACTGTGTCTAACATTACAAATAGGAGTTCACAGTTTACCGTTTTGGGGTTCCCATATCCCTAGAGAAGCTTTGTCAGGGTTGCTATACTAAACTAAACTAAATCATATGTGGTTTCCATGGCCTGTAAGATCTGTTTGGATGGACACAAGGGGTTAAAACAAAAAGTATCTGTTTTGTGACCTGCACATGTACAGGATTATCTGACATTTGTAAGTGCGTAGATATTGTTTCCCCACCCTAATTTTCCAGCGCTTAACATCTACCTCTGCAATTTTGTCTGTCTGCCACAGAGTCATGTTTCTCCATAAGAAATAACTCTTGGATAAATCCTGTAATTCATCTGTTCCACTCTCCTGCATGGAGGTTGTTTTTTTCATGGAGGTTGCAATGTAGGATGCAGTTCTCTGCAAAAAAGGAAAAACATGGAAAAACCAGGCAGGTCAAAAGCAAAAAGGCATGGGGATAACAGTTATGGATACCCTTGTGACCATAGTTTTCCATAGTTTTCACCATAGTTTTCACAAAATTTGAATGATACTACAGACAATGGTAATGGCAGATAACAAGCACTCTGTAGTAAAACGTTTTTGAGGTCTAAAATAGTTTGTTCTCTTTTAGGAACTTAAGCTGTGTCTAAAGGCTATGGGAACAGCTTCAGCGTAACCACACTCTGAACCCTGTATGAAATCAGTCTAATGGGGAGGGTGACACATCACAGATAGGGTGAGGTCACAACCAGGAAGCCAAAAGGTGCGTTCACAGGGTGAACCTGTAGCTTCTGTTCAGTGAGGCGCTCTGCTTGTTTAACAGATTTTTCTATATTGTTTTGTCATACAGTTAAACATACCAAAAGCAAAACACAAGAGAAAGTGGTAGAGAATAATTTTCAGCATTTATGACTATGTGTTCCTCCTTACGTGTGATAGAAATACTGTCTACGGGTGGAATATATGCAGTTTGTGCGTTGTGTGTCCTCAGCACCTCAGTTTTGTCTCAAATAAGGACCGAGGACTGGTTTTACTGGATCCATACTTTTACATCCCTATACTTCCTCACACATTAAAGTGCCAGAGGGGTTAGTTTGCCAAAGTTCCCCCCTCAACGCTACAGTCAGTCATGCTGCAGGCCTTCTGTCCTCCTCGCTTCTGGGAAAATGACCAGCAGAAGCTAAACTGTGTACAGAGCTGCCCTGCGGAGAAATACGGTCCGGTTGTTTACTAGGACCAGTTGTTCACTAGGACCGGTTGTTTACTAGGACCGGTTGTTTACTAGGATCAGTTGTTTACCGACTACTAGACAGACCCTCAGTTGCTGGATTGTGGATGCTAACCACACTTTCTTCGAGTCCTCTGGTATTTCCTTACCTCAGGAAAACCATGGCTCCAAGGTATGGCGGCCTCTGAGGCCTTCTCTGCAGGTGTCCAGTTAAGGACATCTGCAACACTGCGGGATGTTCCACTCCCCTGACCTTTGTGAGGTTCTATGGCCTCTTGTATGGGCCATTTCCGGCTCCTCTGTCGTTTTGCCTTAGCTGTGATCATTTACACAAGGGGTCCCCCCTTAGTCTGGCGAATTTGGCATCTCATTCCCATAGCATTTCAATGCAGCTTGAGTTCCTGAAAGGGAACTGACTGACATTTGTCACAAAATAAGAGAGTATAAAATCATGAATCCTTTGTTGTTTTGTGTTTTAACCCTAAACACTTTCAACAGAGTCCAGATTTCTTCAACATATTAAAATGCATATACTAAAAATCCATGATTGTTGGTTCTGAGTTAAATGGATTAGCATGTTTTGTTTTAAATAGTTGCATACTACAATGCTAGGCAGGTTGGGATGTTCAAATAAACAGCTGTTGTTACCCACAGGAAAAAACTGTACATTTAAAAGTTTTCGTCTGAAAGGAAAACTTTAGAAATCCCTGTAGTCTATGTTTTTTAACTATGAGTTTCAGAAATTATTTTAACAATGTAGATTCATCCACGTCTGCCATAAATAGATTTCATTATAGATTATTTACTATTTATCCACAATGATTTTATAGGTTATAATTTTATACTCCTAAAACATAACATATATGTAACATAATACATATGTGATACATATGATTCTCTTTACTTCTCTTTCACACAATGCTTTCACAGCCAAATTTAAAACGCACAGTTGTTTATCCATTTTAGCAAAGCAACAAACATTAGGGTCTTCTGTACTTGGTATTAGGTATACTGAACTTGGTGAGCTACCTAAATTGTGCAGCATCATTTTGTTCAGAAATTTACTCGCAAAGACAAAGGGCAGAGATTAGAATCCTCCCTACCCCTGGCAGTGCAAAATGCACTTGCCGACAGTTTTATTTGTGTGCAACCAGAAAGAAAGCAAAAACAGGGCTGAGAACCAGAAAGAGAGCGAGAAAGGTTATGTTTACCATTGCTGCTGGAGAAAATTAGAGGAAAGTGAATTAGCAAAGCAGTTGGATGGACATTTGTTCAACTGTAAGAAACAACATTGCCAAAATTTGAACACATTAAACCCACATTTGTCAGATACCCACCAACATTGTTGTAACATGCGTCCGTATGATAATATACGTACAATTTAAACTTTAAACACACAAAGTCCAGCATTGCAACTAACCCCCAGCAGGGGACGCTTGCAATAGTCCACAGGGACAGTTGCAACATTCATTAAAATGCAATAATAAAAAAACATATAACATCATATTAGTTTGTGAACATACAAAAGTGGTTAAATTGTTACATTTGTTAAATTGGCTGTATAATGACAAAGACTAGTAAAACACTGTAACAACAATGTTTTAGTTAATTATTAGGCCTACAAAAAATTGGAACAAAATATTTGTATAAAAATCGAGACTGATGATTTACTAAACTACTTCTGTAAACTCCTGATCTGAACTGTGTATTTGTGTGTGTATCTGTTTGTGTAAGGTAGGGTATGCATGTCACAGAGTGGTTAAGAGAGAAAGAAATTAGTCCAGATTCACAGTTTTAATAAAGTATAATTTGCACCCCCATCCAGTGCATTAGAGCACTGAGCCAAACCTCTCTTGGTCTTGTGTAACTCTCTAAGCAAACAATGCAGAAGTCCTCTTCTTTGACAATTTTTAATGCATCGATGTTGTGATATGACTGTTGCAACTGTCCCCACACTGTCAACCAGGATGAAACTTGCGATTCTAGCTAGATACGATAACTTTAACACTTGATGGCTATGCCTATTAGGAGCTAAGAAAACACTGATTTAAATTATATGAATAAATAATGCAACAGTTTTAACAGTATGAGAAATGTTGTGAACAATATTGTGAGGTAAACTTTTTTTATCTCATAGTTACTTCTTACCTGAAGGAATGGTCACATACGGCTGATTTCTTTTTAGATAAGAGGAGGGGTTAACTAAATGTGCAGTATTAGTCATCACTCTAGCTCATTCATGTCATGTTGCAACTGTCCCCACCCCTATAAATTGGTTTTGTATTCAGCATATTAAGTCTTTAGCAGACCATGCCATCACTATTCTGTGATTTCTGCCCATAAATTATACAAAAGGGAACTTGACAGTGACACTGTTTCTAGACCACTGGATGTTACCGTCATCTCAAAAATTCATGTGTTCTTTGTAAGTTTCATAATGAAATACGCCACATCACTAAAGGACTGCCCAGAATTAGAACTACGCAAAAAACAAAAAGAACTACCCAAACTTTTTAGCCATAAACAGGATTAGGATAAGTGTCCCATGTGTTTATCTTTGGACAGTTCCTGACCAAATCCTGTTCTACATATCATCAATCAGAATATTAAACTACTTCATGTGTTATCTAAAAATCCTCTTGCTATTAAAGTTCAGTTGTGGTCGACTGGTTAAGGAGTTGTAATCAGTAGGTTGCTGGTTCGATTCCAGCTCCAGCAGGTAGCAACTGAAGTTTGTGTTCATGACTTGCAGTGTGTTCACTCCTCATGAAGGATGGGTTAAATGCAAATGTCACATTTTGGTTATGGGTAACCGTAACTGACAAATACGTGAAACTTTCTTTCAATTTACAGTCAGACACTAACATTTAGTTATTAAATTTAGTAATTAAATAAAACTAAAATTTAGTAATTAAATAAAACTGAGATTTGAGCAGGATTGGATTGTTTCGGCCTTGTAATACATGTTTTCTTGTAATATTTAATAGTATTTAATCATTAAACTGCTTTCAAATATTTTCACTTCAGTGGAAACTTTTATAATGAGGATTTTTATGTGAAAAACATAAAAGGCTCTTATGCAGCCTGGTGGTTTATGGGGATTGGATGATAACTGAGAGTTGGCCAGTGGTCATGTGCTTAAGAGATGCAAAAGATGAAATTAACGTCTTTGTAAAGCAAGACTGCATAACCCCTGCATTAAGTAAATTATGGAAAATTATGAAAAAAGCCAGCCCAGCTAATGCTCACATGGTCTTGAGAACCTGACCTGGATTTGTGCCCAAAGTTCCCACAAGTTCCCATTCTGTTTGATGTGTCCTGTTTGCAGCCTTATATCTGCTTTTGAAGCCAGGAGATATGAAAGGTTGTCTCCAAGCAGTGGTGAACAATAGTGGATGCCATCACTCTGGTGTACCAAACCCAGGGCATGTCGTTCCCTTTGGAGTGAGGTGTCACTCAATAAGAAATGAGTCCTTCTTCAGGTTGTTAGCACAAGTCACCTCTCTGGAAGACATCTGTAGAGCTTTAGGTTGGACAACAACTAACATTTTAAAATCCTGCATAGAGTCAGTTTCCTCCTGTATGAATAGGTAAGTTGTGGGGGCACTGGGTTGGTGTTTACTTGCTGTGATATTTCCTATTTCCTTTTGCACTTCTGGTTAGATGCTAACTACATTTTATTGGCTATGTACTTTGCACAATAACATTAAAGTTGTTATACGAGTAAACTAGTAATATGAGTGTGTAGAACACCTGGCTTTTACTGGGGCAATCCCTAACATGTCACATAAAGGCTAAAGCAATAATATTCTTTAGAAAAGGCCCAGAATAATCATTGAACGTTGATGAGCAGGTTATGCCATTGTATAATTAAATTCCCAGAATTTCCCAGAAAATCACAGAAAATTAAAAATTCCCAGAATCTGTTACCCCATCTTCAAACATTTAACCCCTGACTATGACCCAGAAATCAACATTATGTAAAGATCTTTATAAAAGAGCATTATGCCATGAATAAAAAAAATTACTTTCATTTGCTTCAGTACTAGACAGGGTGATAAATAGTAATTGTTGATTTTTCATAATACAGGTCATAAAAATTTTATGTATAAACTCTATGGCAGCGGTTGTGAATTGTACAATGCAAGTACCATATGTTGTCCAGTGACGTATGTATGACAGATTGGCACAGTGGCTGTCAGATTAAACGTGTGAAAGGAGAATTCTGAGAAAGGCTGTATAGAAAGACACTCTTTTTTACGGTCGATGCACAGCAGTTCAGTGTGTAATGTGAAGTTTACTGCATTCTTACTGTGATTAATGCCTTAGGAGAAGCAGAGTGACAGTAGTATGTGTGTTTAAATAACAACTGTTTCTTCGTGGTAAGTCACAACTGCCCTTTTTCACAAAGGCAAATACATGCAATAACATCCTTCTGTCAGAACTGCTGTGCATTAAAATGCGCAAGAATGAGAATGCGATCTTTCAGCATGCCCCTGTGATGCGGTGTGTAAATCAGCCAGGCAGGACTGCTGCAACAAGACGGTTAGGTGTCAGTTACTCACGCATGGATCTCCCTCTTAAATAACAGGATGCTTCCGTGTTATTTTTGCTATCCTAGAGGGTGGTGTGAGAAAGAGGAAAAATCTGGAAAAGCGGATTTGCCACTGTTATTGTATGGTAGCTTGTGTGTTGCCCTCTTCTCATTAYGTTGGTAGCTAAAACGTTTAACTCACTTTGCACCACAGACTAATAATTATCTTTAGACAGATAATTGTCTAATTTTAATTCATACTTTTGTTTAAGTCAACAGTCTAGGGAAAGTTAAACAGTATTGGGCAAACGTAAACAAACGTATTGCTTCCCCAAACTACCCAGTAGGAATCGGCATGAGAATTGGGTTTCCAGGACCTATGAGGTTCCAAATTTGCTATGATAACATTTCAGACGGCTCTATTTGCCAAGTTTTTGTGGGCTTTCATAGACTTTTTTCATAGAAAAAAAAGAAAAACGATCAAATACTCAAATCCGAAATAGAAGGAACATTCTTGTATCCAAAAACCAAACCAGACAGCAAACAAGGCAGAATCAGACACAAAAAAGGTAAATCCAATAAAAGGAAAAGATCTATAACAATAGAAAAACAATAAAACTGTGGGAAATGTTCAGTAAGACACCTAATAACACTTCGCAATATATCGTAGCACAAGACTTCTAAAACAGTACAAACAGGAAGTGGTTGTAGAAGAAATTGAGTTGTTTCAGCATTTAGGAAAAGGCTCCCTCTGCTGGTAAGATGAATGCAACTTCATTTTTTGCTGGTTTACATATTAGCTGTCTTATTTTGGGGGACAATCCTGTGGGTACAATATAATCTCAGTGGAATTTGCCAACTGTGATTTCCTTCGTAGGGAGCATAGCACCGCAAGTGCTGTGTACATCACTTCACAGGAATAAGAAATGCATCCACCACATATATCAGTTTATTATATTAATGTTATTATATAAATCATTGTAACAATAATTTATCTCTAAATTTGTTGAAAAAATTTTCAACTCAAAAAGGCCTGCTGTAATAATTTAAACTGTAAATAGTTTTCCTGTTGTCCCAAACTCATTTGCTTAATGCAGTTAAATGCATGTTTGTGAATGTGTGTGTAGTTTGGGTAATTATTATTTACTAATTATTATTATGGGCTCTGTGGTGTCAAGCTCTCTGTATTCAGTATAGGCAGGTGTTAGAACAACAATGTGAGAAAATGTAGGACTTGGAATTTATCCCAGACATGTACAATATGTCTCTGTATTTTGTCCCCACAAAAGTGCATAGGAAAAGGAAAACATGCAAAATTTATCCTTCCACACTGCTATCCACCGACACATTTACATGCGTATTTCCCATTGGTCATTATATCGTTGAATCATTTATAACGTAGTTGATCCTGACAGAAAGAAGTGGAAATTTCCATTCCACCTCTATGATACACGTCCATTCCACCTCATTACACTTACATTACATCTCTAATCAATATGAAACCAATGTTTTTTTAAATGTCTGAATGGAGATTAAACGACAACAAGTTCTGAATAATTTGCCAGAGAATTGCGTAGTTGTGGTCACATTGGTTGTAATTTTGAGGGGGAGGGGTAACTGGCATTGATAATAATAGATTAAGAGAAAAAAATGTATGAGAAGAGTTTATGATGATGAATGATGCCATGTCGTCTGGGTTCCATGCAATACACAGTTTACCGCAAATTTGCAGTAGTATATGTAATTCTAATGTAAATTTAATGCATTTTGTGGTTTCATTTGAGAACCCTCTAGTTATTATGTGAGAGAAACATACTATTCTCATGTGCCATCTGGAAATCATTTCATGCCTGACCACAATAGCACTGACCAGTTAAAGACGGACAAATGTCAAGATTTATGGTAAATAGTGTCATGTTGCAAAAAGTGCGTTGTCTACATGAACATTTTTAAAAAACTAGCAAAACAGAATTAAATTAATGACGCCTTGTTTCCTTAGCGCCTTTAATCAATAATGTATTAGTGTTTTTGAATCTGGCTTGCTTGCACCATACACACTAACAGTGGAACATCAATGGAGTTATTGTATTTCCTTAAAAATGTTTTTAAATTCTCAGTGTCCAATGGAAAGAGTGGGCAAAGTCTGGCCATCATCTGGGTTTGAGTTCTACTGCCTGGGCCCAGTGGACAGCCTGACAATTTTTTTGGGAGGCTGGTACCCACAGGCGCCAATGCCATGCTCTGAGCTAAATATTGTAAATGGGTATGTGTTGGGTGCTACCAGGCTTATTTTAAAAGCAATTTTCCAAGACAAGTCTAAGTTTTTCTAACAAAACCTGGCCATAATGTTTTTCTGTGTCCAGTCAGGAGCAGCAAGCAGTGGAAAAGGCATTTTTGGAAAAGCGGGCTTGGAGGAGCGCTAGGCAAAGTGCCAGGAAGTAATGACAGCTCTGAGGTTTGTGGAGCTTCACACCACAAAGACTTCTAAAGAAAAGGTGCACTTGTTTTCTCCAAGAGAACAATTTGACAGCTAATGCATCTAAACTCCCATATGTCCAAACAAACACATTAACCACCTTCCCACCAACCTATAAATACTGCTTGAATATGGAACCCATTGGGTCCTTTAACGCTGGTGCTCAGTTATTGGTAAAGGCCATGAAAGGTTTCCATTGTTCTTACCATTTAAACATGTTTTATGATGTCCTCCACTTAAACAGACGCAAACACATGCTTCCCTGAGCAGACAACAGGGACATTTTTTGTTGTGAGAACACACCCCAGGAGAGCAAAATTTGGCTTATCCCAACCATTTTTTGCTAAATTGCTAGCATGCTAATTGGTAAGTGCCAGTGTGTTTCCATTGTTTTCTCATTAGCTGGTTAGCTTAATCTTACGCTGGGAGAAATCTTGTGACGATCCTGAAAAGAAAGCACAACTTAATTAGCCTATAAAAACAGAGATGGTGGCCAAGTCATTTTGCAAGAGCCTAACTGTTTACCACACTGCTACATGCTACAGCTATTAACAAAAAGAAAGGAAATAAATAAAGATATTTACAAGCATTGATTATTGCTATATTCTGGAAGGGCATAAAAGCTAATGTGGGGCAGTTGTGGTCTAGTGGTTAGGGAGTCTGTCTCATAATCAGTAGGTTGGTGCCTTACCCCCAAATACTCCCCTGGTGCTACAGTGATAGCTGCCCATTGCTCACATGTGTGTGTTCATGACTGATGGACCTGCCATACTAAACAGATTTAGACTTAAAGAACTTGCATGCAAATTCCACTTACCAATTCTTATTGGTGGTTACTTTTTAAGATCAATTTTCATCAGCATTTTATAAAGAAGAGTGTTTGGTTTCCCAAAGTCAAACCCTATGTACCGTCACTACATCAGCATATATTGAAATAACCATACAGTAAAATAATCCAGCAAATCTACCTCAATTCAACGGGCTCAACTCAGCATTATTGGTTAATAAATATAACCCAGCAGTTTTTTTGAGTATGCACAGAAATGTGCTTATTCATGCAAAAATATCTGTTAATCATTTACATAAATTCATTTCCTCTTTAGGCAAACAAATATCACACAGAATACATGTTCTTTCATTTGCTAACACCCAACCAGGACATCTCACCAGAATTTGTAAAGAATTAATAAAGAACCCAAAATATGGACTTTTTCAGTCTTGTAGTAGTTTGACAGCTTGGCAATGGTGTGGTGATAGTTAGCAGACCATTATTAGGACAGCAGTTTAGTTACTGTCTGTGGCTGTGGTAGTGCTTTTCCTAGATAGATCTGGCCAAGGTTAAACATTGTGTTAAGTGACTCCATGTGGGCTGAGCCAACAGTGGCCAAAATCACTGCGGTTGTGAATTAGTTTGACACACAACAATGACAAGGGGCAGTCAACCCCCTTTTAGCAATTATATGCAGAAAAGCCACAATGTGACTATACCCTCACACACACACATAAACTATGAACATGCACAAACGTTCAATGCCCCAATTAGAGAGGATTCAAAACATTATTCCATAACATTATAATTAAATATCCTGAAAAATCTTTTCTGACTGGAATTGTCTATGTAATGCGATACAGTCCTAGGTTTAGTATTATTTCATTTTAGCACTAAAACAAATTGTAAAATACTTTATGTAATACTATTTGTGTGCAAGTTAGTAAGTACATAAAGTCTGTGTTGTAGAAAGTAAGATGATTAGTTAAGAATCAGAATCAATAGTCTGAAATGTCCCAACATTATTTTGCCATGTAAAAATGTTAAAATGTTAGCTGGGTAGCCAGTCATGGATTACAGATGTATTTACTGTCATTAAATGTCATAATAACCATATAAATATGATTAAGCCAATAAGTTGCCAAATCAAAGATTGTATGGACCATGACACAGTGGAAATGTGAAGCAGATGTGTTCCCTTTACCCAAGATGTTGTCAAATGACTTTATCAGACCCAGGCCTCAAGGAAATGCCCTTTAACCTTGAACACTCCACTAATTCTTTGTTCATCTCTTCCATTCTAATTTTCAAACATCTGCTGCAGTACCTGAGTTTGAGGTCATTCAAATTTTAATTCTTTTAATCAAATGTTGCCCATGGTTCTTGTACTTGTACTTCATGTACTTGTTGTTACCCTGCATTTGTAGTTTTCCATTGGATCCTACATTCTCATCTGGAAGTTAAAAATCTAAGAATACATAAACTGTTAGTACCAGAGTGGGGAAAACAGTACATTTTCTTCCAGATGGTATCCTATAAGGAGCTAACAGGTAGCTGTTTCGGACCCCCCAGACCCTAACTTATCACCAAGCAGAGCCAATATCCTGCCCCCAAGCCCAAACAGCCTGTGCTTTGGAATCAGATCAGCTGCAGACCAGAGAGGACGTGTCAGGGCTGCACGCCAATGCTAGTAGCAAATAGCAAGATAAGAACCATATGATGAGATAAAAACCTTTGGTTCTTCTGCCGCACACCTGCGTAGAACATTGTTGGGGCCATAGCTAAAACAACACCGGAACCAGCTGTGGCACTAGATTGTCAGTGTGCTGCATTTTGGACCATGGAATTTCATGGTCTACTAGACTACATCAACTGGATAGTTTTCTCAGGGTTACCCTTAAATACATTTAGCTTATGGTACATTACCCTTTATAGTTTGGTCTATCGCTGACTACTTAATCTCATATGTCTCCTTCATAACTTTTCCATACATTATTTACATCTTCATGCAGATTATATGTCAGTGTATATATTTTAATGTACGTTTAGCTTTTCTTTATCTACAGCGCCTTTGTCAGCTCTCCCAAACTTTCCTATCTGCTTCCTCTTTCAGCACCCCTTTACGCGCCACATTTCTCCCCCACATCTTCCTGCCGGTTTGAAAGGTACACCGGCCCTCCCCTGCTAAGAATGAATGGTTGTGATTCTGCACAAGCTCCTGCTTTTGCTCCCTTTATCTTCTTAATCAGGGTGTTGTTCAAAACAATGATTTCAAAACGGGGCAATTAGTGTAAAAACGACTGGCATATACGGATGTTTCCTATTAAAATCATTGCTGGCTTCAATATCTGATGCAACTGCTTTCTCTCTTGGCAGTGGAACCTCTGTTGTCTCTGTGAAACCTAATCCCCCACTGGATTTAAAGATTTTGTATCACTCTCTGTAGAGTAACTCCAGATGAGTTTATTCCTCAGTATGGAGGTGATTGCCAGACAACTGAACAATGGCGATGGTCTGGTACTAAGGACCGTAACAAAGACAATTTGAAAAATTTCCTTCATACAAAAGTTCAACAAGATATGAAGTTTTGACTTCATACAATTCATACAGTTTTTACATTTAGTCTCAAACGTCAATTTGTTATAATTTGGGTGTACACCTGCATAATTTTACATCTTTAAAATAATCTTTGTAATCTCTGAACAAGCCATGGTTTTGATTGTTGCCAGGTAAGCTTCAAAAATCATGCCGGATACTTTGTCAATGCTGACGCAAAAAGCTTAAAATTAAAGCACAACTTGATCAGATGGTTATATAAAATGCTAAAGCGGTGGCTGCTTCCCAAGTCTTTCCCCTAATCATAATCTGAGTTCGGTAAACCTTGAAATTTATAATGTTAGCTGCAAAGGTGCTTTGTAGAATGTGACAGAAAATGGACTACAGAGTAAGGTTTTTTTTTCTGTAAATCATTGTAAGTTGGAGGATATGTATCTTTGTTTCTTTGTCATCCATGTTTGTTCATTTGAATTTACTTCTATGCATGTGTCCCAGAATGTGTTTAGGGTGTTCGCTCTGAGCTGTGCCCCAGCATGGTTCACGGCAGCATGGGTGTGTTCACACCAGACGCGAATTGCGCATATATTTCGCTCTATTTGCGCATAGTTGGATGCATGAACATCGAGTACATTCACTTCACTTGCGCATAACGTGCAATTCGTGTCATGCGAGGGGCATTTTCTGCCTCTGCTCACTGATCACATCACTACTAGAGCAAGCTCCTGATTTGTTAACGTGGTGCGAATGTCCGCCAAAGTTCAGATTTTTCAACTTTTCTGTGTGTACCAATGTGAATCGCTCAATTCACGTCATTCGTGCCACAGAATGTTTATTTGTGTCTCTGTATTGGCTTAACATGTAAATCATTCGCACTGACCGCTTCATTCGCGTCTGGTGTGAGCGCAACCGTGCCACGGACAACAAACAACAAACACCTTCTATTACTACTTGGACAGTATATTTTTCAATTAAATCAAGTTCGCAAGAAAAGCTGTAAATTGCTTCATCCAGTCAGTTGTCGTTGTAAGAATCTTATGATATGTGCTGAACAATCAAGTAAAAATTGCTGTGGCAATAAATCTGGCAGAGTATCAGTGAAAGTACTCGGAAGTTCAAGTGTGAGTGCAAGCCGCTACAAAGTTGCAAGAACAAGCCTTACTGTAACTGGTGTGTGGAAAAAGGCTGATTAGATGTGGATATAAATATGTACATAAGTCAGAGGGAAAGAGTGCAGCGGCATGTCTAGTTCTAACCTAGCTGTCTTTTGTAGAATGCCATTTTTCTGGAGTTGGGGGTAAAAATGTACTTAATGATATGTGTGTGTGGTCAGTGATGGTTTCTGTTCTAAATTATATATAAATGGAATTCTTGGAAAGTGTAGGAAAAGATCAGAGTTATCTCTCAATAGTTCCCCACAGCAATCAAAACTACTCTAAAATCTGAAGACAAGTGGAGGGAGGCCCACTTAACAACAAACCCTTGAGGAACACAAGTTAAAAGAAAGCAATGGCCATTGCTGCAGCAGTGACAAAATAAATATGGCAAGAAATAAACCCATAGAAAAGTTTAAAGTGAGATTTCTGTAAAATTGTAAAACTCTGCAAAAACTGTAAAAACATGACATTTGTAAGAGATCGAAGGGAGATTTTTGCATAAAGTACCCTGCTTCTCATATATTTAAAAAACAGACGTAGTAATCTGATACCAGACATTCAGAAAAATGGCAATTATGAAATCAAAGATTTCCTTTTCAAATTTTTAACAAATCTTATAATATGAGCTATGCTTTCCACAATTATTTTATCTTGATATTTTTCAGTATGTCTTTACCTTAATTTTACCCTTTTGTTAGGGTTAGAGTATGAGTTTACGTGTTATAAGTACATGTGTTTGTGTGTGTGTGTGTGTGGGTTGGGATTCATGCGTACCATATTTTCTCTTTTATGTCAAAATATAGAAATTTTAGTTTATCCCAATGGCTGTTGAGTACAATAGAAAAAGAGTACAGGATTTATTTTCCCTCGTCTGTCTCCCTTTAACAGCGTTTTGCAGACTGGTATTAGGAAAGCAGAACCCAGTGTGCTAAAGAAGGTGTTCCAGCTCACGTGAGAGATCTGGTCTTTTAGAGCTGTTTCATAGTTCCCAAAAGGATGCGGGCTGCATCTGATTTTAAATCAACTGTGTATAAATCGACTTGACTTGATATCAAATCGACTGAAGCTGTTTGCCACTATAGATGTAAAAGATGCAATTCCTAAAAGGTAGTAATCATCTACTTTGTTCAATGTGAATATTGATATACCATTACACATACCTCTAAATCCTGTTAATAAGTTGAAAATGTTTAAACTGCTTCACATCTTGTGAACTCACCCGTGTCCTGCTTCAGAAGAAGAACATGTATTTCTATTCATCTGACAGACCAACACCACCATCAACAGCTTTAACTTTTTCAGGACCAGAAATGTGGTCTCATTTGCTTTCTCAAAATTCTCAGGTAAATAATTTAACACTAAAGTAGTAACCAAACAGAGTATGAGCAATACGAACGTAACCAAAACACATAGGTACGTGAACCTGTAAACTACATATCCTAAAATGAACCTACATATCCTATGAAACATATCCCACTATTCATTTTTTTAAACAAAAATGTACTCTTCATTGTTTACTACATTGTAAGGCGGTTATGGTTTGAAAAAAGTTTTGAGAAAAAACACATATATGGACAATGGGGTCATATGTGTTAAAAGCTAACTTGCTATTGCAAGGCTATCCCAAATGACCTACCCTACATTTAACTGTCAGAAAACAGTGTAAACAGTAATCACATACTAGCAGACTGGAGTGCTTATGCTTAGCTAAATAAAGTATGCTGTCATCCAGCCTTACTATTATACTACAAGCAACCACATAATCAAACGGCTATTAGAGAAAAAACTTTTGGGTTTTGACTTAATTTTCTTTATAATGTTTTCTCTAATTGCTTTCTAACCCATGTTTTCGACTGATTGAATATCTATGCCAAATGTTATGTTTAATAACTGTCCCACTGTTATTATTTTAAGATCAAGTATGGACATCATTATCTGTCATGGTACTTAAATAAAATAATATTTGCTACACATAAAGTTAAAACACATCGATGACCATCTGTTTTCAAAACAGTAGCTGTTCTGGCAGTGCATCTGTTGTTACATCTGAAGCGCCGATGCCATATTATAAAAGCCATTTATAATGGATATGACCATAATTGAGAGGGTTGTGTTGAGGTAATTTCCTGTCAATGTGTCAGTCTGCCTCTTTGAGGGTGGTCAGTGAGATTGTAGGCCTCAACATGTGGGCCTGTCTGGAACTGTGATGGATCACCTCCCAACGCAACTCCTCATTCCAACACACAAACCCACAGGAAAATTCTCTGCTGATGCTTAGAGGTCTGTCTTGTAATTTCTCTTGACGTCTGAAATTGTCTTCCAAATTTTATCTCATCCAAATGTTTCTTTCTCCTTAACTACTCACCATAGCAACCACAAGCTGCATATCTAGGACAATGAATGTCAGCAATTTAAAACTGTTTGATTTAAAAAATTAAAATGGTAACACAGTTAAATTACCTTTCTGTAAACAGTTACCTACAGGTTACTTTAGCTACATTCTAGCTACTGCATAAAACTACATAGCTAGTTACATTCAAACTACTTTAAATCAAGAAAACCATGAAATTGTGCATTACAAATAGCTGAATAATTATTAATGGTGAATGTTTTAGGTAAAAGATTTGTAATACATATGATTATTATTATGGTTAGTGTTTTATTTTGTAAACTAGCCATAATACACTCAAACATTGTATGCTTAAATATATGGATTTCTAAAGATGAAGTTTAGAAATATCAATAGTGCTCTAAAGTGCCATTTACAAAGGCTATTTGAGTAAGTTTATTGTGCCTGCTGGTGATAAAAACACAGCTCTCTGACAATTCCTCAAATAATGCGATTTTGTAAACTCTACACTTGACACTTTGGCATCGACTACTATTATTGACTCTGATTGACAATGTTTTTTAAATATGCAATGTTGTGATTTGCTCAAAAAAAGCATATTGTGATGTACTTATAAGATAAAACTGTGCGTGGGACACCAAAGCAAAATGTCCCTGTAGCTTGTCAATTCTGAGGCGAGTTTTGAGACGAGATAATGTGAACTCCAAACTTAACAGTGTGGCAGTTTTTAGCTTGTTGTTGTTAGCTTGCATGTCTATTTATGTTGTAATTGTGTGGGCGTGACTTCTTGAGTTCAAATCCATGTTACTACTGCATGTTGAAATAAATGCATCTTGTTTCTATTTAACATGGAAATAAGGGCTAGTAGTAACCAGTGAAAGATGTTGGTGTTTAAAATGTTAAGGTACTGTCATGATGTTTTCTAAACTAGACTAATTTAACCCTTGAAAGTGTGCTGTTTTATATACAGGAAGATAATACAGGAGTTTTATGCTTTGTGTTGTAAATCTTGGAGGTAAAGATAAATATTTAATAAGAATTACTATTTTGTTTTCATAATCCAGACCCTGTTTTAATCTAAAGTATTAAAACATAATCGAAAGGAGTCGAATAGTCGAACATCCGAGTATCTTCTCTGAAGTAAATCTCTGAGTTGTTTACACCCTATGAATTTAAATTTAAACCACAGATTGTATCAAGGTTTTTAAACATCCTTGAGGCATTAATATGAGGCATAGCTAATGTGCATAATTTGTGTTAGAGAGAGCAAGTCAGGCAAAGATTTATCTAAAAGGTTCTCACAGGTTGCCAGATCTTTGTAAATCCCTCATGAACCCACCAGTTCCCACCATTTGTATCTAAATGGTAACTAGGTCACATGTGTACACATCACACAAAGCCGATTTGGTAACCTTGCTACATCTTTTTTTGTTGGTGTACAATGGAAATGTTATGCAAGGCCATTATGTACCGAGGGCATGTGGTAAAAAACAATCTGGGTTTTATTATGTCCTCAAATATTAGAAGAGCGTTCCTCAAAGAAATTATTGAAGAAATTATTGATGAACCAGCTGTAACAGCATATATTTTACGTTCTTATCAAAATATTAATAAAGATTTAGTGTCTGCTAACAAAACAGCTTAGTGTTGTATTCATCCCATTCTCTATCAGTTACATATCAGGATCATGTCTCATTTTGTACGTCAGAATGATTTTATTCCCACCCTCTCTCACTGGAGACCCAAGAGCTTTCATTAGACATTCTTTTAAATGAGCAATAAATGCACTTGGACTGGCATTCACCAACCCCCCCCACCCAGATGGGGGGCATCCCATTAAAAGGATTGAAAGAGAGGTTGCTGGAGTGAGGAAAACATGGAGCAAAACTGAATTGGGGCAAACAAGCATATTGTAGTTTGATATATAACTTCTGGTTGTCCTTTAAATCAAACTTCTTGAACAGTTTAACCAACAGTATTTCCTTGGTTATCAGGTTTTAATAGAAAAACTATGTTGGTTGACTGGCACTTAGAAATGCATAATGAGTCGTTAGGGTGGGCGTTTATTAGCTCTGCTTGGAACACTAGTCGTTAGCATGCTGCCACTAGCCCGGGAGACTGTTGTTCAAGTACAATGCTGTGTGTTTAATGGGAGCTTTTTTAACTTGCGTTTTTTGTTTCTTGCATTTGGGTAGCGGCCCAAGAGAGTTTCTTTCGTCACTAGCAGTGTGCAAGCAGTATGCTTCAATATGGACCATGTGGTATTGCGTTCCCCATTGCGTTAAACGAGATGCAGTGTTGAGTTATGTCAAAAGGGAATGTCTCTGGTTACATATGCAGCCTCGGTTCATCGGTCGGTTGTCATCGGTCAAAAGTCTTGTGAAACTCCTCAATGACTCTGGCCTGTCTCTTGGTGGTCTCTTAAAGGTGTTTAATGCTACCAAGTTAGAGTTAGGGTTAGTGGTGTATGAAATCATAAGGAATTTGTCTTGCTCCGCCACCCCACCTCCAAACAAAGACACACAAACATACACACACATGCATCCCCCAACCCCAAAAAGATTACACAATGTGACAGGTGGTAAAACAGTGTTTAGAGAAGTATGTGTGTGTATATGTGAGAAAGAGAGAGAGAGAGAGAGAGAGAGAGAGAGAGAGAGAGAGAGCAATAGGAAGAGATAAAAAGTGATGAATTGCTACATCTGTTGGCTGTGCATGCCTGTTGGCAGTGCATTCCTCTGATAATCTCTTCTGAAATATGTACCGTTAAGACATAAAGCCTAGCAACTTGCATGCAGGAACAAAACCACAGTGAGTGCTTCTAAAATGGTGAGATATACTTTTAACAATTATGTTTTTTACATAGACATAACATACAATTTTTTTAGTTAATATTAATAATACATATGATTTAGTGTTTGAATTTAGTGACCATGAATAAGCTCCCTATATACACCCCAAACTTGGTCATTTTAAAGTTATAATGATCAGTCTGGTCTGTCTATAAAGAATTGAGTGTTCTTATTGTTTTGACCTGTCTAGGGCCAACAGAGAAGAGTCTCAGGTCCAAAGCTTAACAGGAAAATGATTTATCAGTGATATTTATTTATAATGTGAGAACACTTTCAAACTTCAACAAAGCCAAAATAATAATAATCTCACCCTCTACATAACCTATTAAATAAAACAAAACAAACAAAAATGATAGCAGTAGTATACTAGGGGGCAGTTGTGGTCTACTGGTTAAGGAGTCAGGCTTGTAATCAGTAGGTTGCTGGTTTAATTCCAGCGCCAGCAGGTAGCAACTGTGCCCTTGAGCAAGACACCCAACCCCCGATTGCTCCCTGGGCGCTGCAGGGATAGCTGCCCACTGCTCCGGGTATGTGTGTGTGTTCCTGACTTGCAGTGTGTGTTTACTTTTCATGAAGGATTGGTTAAATGCAGAGGTCACTTTTGGTTATGGGCAACTGTAACTGACAAATGCGTCACTTTTGTCACTTTCACTACTGTCCCCTAAAATTATTTTAAAAGACTGTCAAAAACAGCTAGTGATTATTTTTCTTTTATTCTTTGATTTATATTAACAGCATAGACAGCGGCTAGGAATATTATGCTACTGTCACTTTAATTCCAGAACCGTATTGACATTTATTCAATGTACATCAATGTAGCCAAGTGTATATGCATGTGCATGTCTGTGTGTAAAGCATGACAGTGGTATTTATCTTTCATGTCATTTTTTTTACCAGACTTTTTTCAAAAAGTAATCCATGCGCTTCCATTGTCACTAATGTTCTCACAATTAGTAATTTAATTTGATGATACTTTCACATTAGGCCTTCTTAGTGCATAAAGCATATGTTAATTCACACACACACACACACACACACACACACACACACACACACACACACACACAGGGAGGCCGGTCGAGGGGTTGAGATTTCCCGGGACTGTGTGTGTGTGTGTGTGTGTGTGTGAGGTTTATGCCCTTACGTTTCTTTTGGTCAGTGAAAAACACCATCACAATACAAGAAACCCCCCCCGAAAACCCTTTAAAACACATTAGCCTATGTCTCATTCTACCTATCATTATTTTAATGTGTTAATAATATGAACAAAAATAGACATGAGGAATGACAAGCCCTTATTTTCTTATTCATTTAACAGAAGCTTTTATCCAAAGCAACTTACAATGAATTGAAGGTATATATATTTTTTTTCCTGGGCTCAAACTCACATCCTTTGTGCTGCTAACTCAATGCTCTACCAGTTGAGCTACAGGAACACTAACAAACACTTGCCATGCTGGGGGAATATGGATAAACTTTGAATCTACTAAGGTAGCAGTTAGTCAATGGCTTCACCAGCTGTGTAAGCAACTGTCTCCCAGTACATGATGGAGGTCAGCCCTCATACAAATAAACCATATTTGCATACAGGTTTTCCCTGTGCATGTGTATTGCTGATTTTCATATGACTTCCTGATTTTCATATGACTTCCTGTTTGTGTGGCTCTAAAACTGTGAAGTTCCTCAGCAACATTTTTCTATCATGCGTCTCCTTGGTGGTATTCATTGTAAATATGTAGCACAAATGAATACCACCCCTCAAATAATTGGGTTCAGACAATGACCAACAAGGCAAAAGTCAAACAATATATTAATAATAATATATATATACATATATATATATATATATAAATATAAAACAATGTGTGTAGCAGATGTAAACACACATGGTAGTTTCAGAACCTCTCTTTAGCTCAGTGGATTTCCATTGATAATTAATGAAATTAATTAATTAATTAATGCAAGAGTAAAAGGAGAGTAAAGCTGTAAGAAAAGATGGTACATAGCTTTAGGTAAAAATAATGCATAAAGTAAAATAAAAAGCTATTCTGAGCTAATTGTGAGAAATTAGATGAATATTAAAACTTACCAGACAACGTTAAAAAAACACTCACAACACACACAACTTTGATGAAGTGTTTCCCCAAACCTGAAGCTGTATGTCTTTCAGGAGGGTCTAGCATTGGTTGTGTTTTAGTTATGGGTGCTGCCACACATTTAGCAACAACACTGCCCTGAAAAGCCATAAAAAACGTAGAGTCGTCATGGTAAAAGCTCCTAGTCCAAACAGTTTTCCTCCCATACCAAATGTTCACATCTTTCCACTTCAAAAAAACCTGCTGAACTTTTTTCTTTTCTGGACAGTCCTGGTCATCACACTTTTATCAGTTTAGCCCTGCAATCTCTAGCAAGAGTAGTTGTGTCCAAAGACATTGTTATCCAAACTTCAAGCAAGGTCTTGAACCCTGAACTGTTAAGTCTAAAACTTTGCTACACAGGCCTCTCAGCGTAAACTCTTTTCATCTTCTCTGTTATTGAATTCTGTCACTGAATACTGTGTGTGAAAAATGTGTATTTATTCTGGTTAAAGATACTATTTCTAACACACGAGCCAATGTTGGGAGAGTCTGCATTTAAATGTAATCATACTTAGTGAACTAATCATAGCTATTCTACCGTAACAGAATATGTGTGTAGATGGTGCTGCTCTGGAGAAGCTGAATGGGAAGATATGGTTGATGGCTAAAATTTATTTAAGTAGAGGCATGAGGTTGAGGTGTGTTGTCTGTGTCACATGTGCAATGTCTTGTCCCACATGGCTGCTTTAGAGCATGTGGTTTATAGCTAAGTCCCACAATCCCTGGGTTGACCTGGAATCATTTGATTCTTTTAAAAAAATCCTTGATTATAATGAACTTTGAGTACTTTGAGTACATTGTTTGTATTTTTGCAATAAAATAGGTATATATTTTATATTAAAATATTATATTATATTCATATTAAGTAATATCACATTGTTTTGGCTTTGTCTGTCATGCACTGCTTAGCATCTGAAACATTTAGGTTTATTCATTATGTTGCATTTTTATTCAAATACTGTACAGTATTTGAATAAAAACTGTACAGTGTTTTGAATAAAAGCGACAGTAGATGCAAACAATAGTGAATGGCGATTTAACTGTAAAAATGTTTCTTTGTCAGAATTCCTATGAATAATGAGCCTTTGATGTTGTAATTCTGGTATCTTCAGAGGAAGTGATTGCCATGTACAGTTAAGATTCCTGGTACAATGAAGGGGATGCAGTGCAATGCATTTTCTCAGACAGTTGTACAGATTAGATTACAGGACTGTTGGACAGAACACAGCTGCATAAAGACTTTTGAAATTCCCAATTTTGTATTACTTGCAAAATATAACAGCATATAGGAACAACTAATATGATTGCTGATATATGATTTTTTCTTTTGAGTAAAGTATTGAACTCAAAGATCCGAGTTTAGTGTGTGTTTATACTTATATACTTATGAAAATGTTTACACTCATTGTTTACAAACCTTATATAAATAGGAGTCTATTCACACCAAACTGAACTGTGAACTTGCAACTTCTTGTGCCGTAGGCATCTGATGCTAGGAAACAAGCGACTCACTCCGTTAATTATAGCTGGGATAAAATGCAAATGTTTTTCAGGAGGTTTGGCTGGCCAGTCTTTTATTGATGTACAGTTTTCTTTGATTCGGCCAGTACACTTTCAAAAGAGAGGAAGTGGGGCTGTGTTCAGAGGTCAAATGGTCCCTTTTGTGAGGGTTCCTGGGGGACAAACACACTGGGGTGATGTTATGTGAGGACGAAGGAGTGAGATCCTTCACATGTTGCCAGGGCGATGCTGCATGTTGCCAGAGTCAATGTGAAAAGTACAATTATACAATCTAACAAAATATAAAAGGAGAGCAGCGAGACGGAAAAGTGTAAACTTTTCCATCTATACAGTTTGTAAATATAGTTTGCTTTTGATCATAAACTGTATTCGATTAAAAGCAGCGTGGCAAACATGCTAAAGCTCCTCTTGTTTTTAATAAGTTAATAAGATGCAGAAGCAACAGGATTGGCTTTCTGTGGTGATTCAAAACAAGTCCACAAAATAATTCAGATTTCCATGTTCATAGAATATTTGTCATGTTTGGCACATTATAATGTAGTGGGTGTTTTATGAAATTTAGTGATGAATGACATTTTTTTCTCTTTTTTGTTTAACTAAATTCTGTATTTTCTTGCAGATCATATACATGTGATAAGAAGGGCTGCATACTTTTGGGCATATATGTAGCTACATGTTTTATACATATAAAACATACGTGTTATAGACGTGGCTCTAGAATTTTCATGTTTGCTTTGTTAGTGAAATAGGAAGTCGCAAGATTCCTCTTTTTCGCCCTTATTTTGTGTTGTTATTTTGCATTTGAAAAGACCACCCACTGGGCTTAGAGGAGAGAAAGATTCCCTGCACGGTGTCTTTGGAATATTAATGGACTTCTTCTGGGAAAACTGCCCACAGTTTGGGCCACTCCATTGCTGTTACTGTTTCCTCCCAGCTGTCCTCAGGGATGTGAGGATGTGGACTCACTCGCTACAATTCAGCCTGCGGAAATATAACGACACCTCAGGAACTCGTGAAGCTTAATATTTCTCCTTTTTGTTTAGTCTTTTGTTTCTATCAAGTAAAAATCATCAACAGCTCAATTTTATAAATATTAATTGTATAAATATAAACAATGATTAAATAAATGATTGAACTAAACAGGCCATAAACAAATTGGGAATATGGGAACAGTTCATTCAATTCCCAAGTTTTAACATTGAGAGAGTTGCCATTCTAATGTCTTCTACAGATGACAGTGCTAGGAAGTCATTTTCCTTCCATTCTTTTCACATTCTTTATCTGTATTTCACTTTTTCATCTGTTTTTCTGTCATTTGGTTTTTTAAATGCATTTCAGTGCATTTTGTCATTTCCAACTGAATTTAATTCTACAACCTACCAAGCTGTAAATGAAATGAAATTAGCATTTTTTAAAGCACCTATATCACTAAGCCATTCTATCTGCTTCATACTGTTTGAATGTGCGGTACATTTTTATCATTCTTTATTTTGCATATGTTCTTCTGTTTTGCATATGCTCTTTTAAAACTCAGTTTCTATTACTGTAGTTGTCCTTTATTATTGAAAGACAATTTTGTTGTTCGTTTAGGTTGCCTGCTGTATAACAAATGAAAACAATAATAATAAAAAAGTAGTGTGAATCTAATAAATTTTGTAAATGCTACTAAAAACTACACTTAATCCCATACACCTACACGCTACACCTGTTCCTCATTATTCTGACTATTTAAGCCCTGTTTCTCGCACAGTTCTTTGCGAAGTCTTGTTTGCCCTGGACACGATTCTACGTATTTTCCTTTCTTGTTGTTTACTGCCTGTTTTGACTGGATTATTGTTTGTTTGTCGTCTGCCTTAGTACCTGATTGTTTACTTGATTTTGCTCTGTTAAGGGTTCGCTGTCTGGCATATCTGTGCCTGTTCTTAGACCACAGTTTCTGCTCTCCGCCTTGGATATTACTTGTACCTGGAGATCATTACTCACGCCTGTCCTGACTGCTTTTGTTTAACAAACCGCACATGATCCCACTCAATCTAAGTCTGTTACAGCGTTTTTGATGTATTCTAAGGCACACTCTGCCTTCCAATTTAGATCTAATCACCTCACCAGCAAAAATAAAAACATAGGACCTTTTACTATTTAGTCAAAGCTGTTGATTTTGCTACCCTAACTATGCATCATTATATATCATATTTTGTTTTCATTGTTTTTCTGTTACACCAGGTTGTTTTGTTTAAATAATGACACACTGCATTTATGCTAAAAAGAAAAGGTTTGATCAGAAATGTAGCATGTTTTATGAATGTGGTTACAGAAACAACTGCTTCTTATATTGGTACAGCTGTGACCAATAGACCTTTGACCTCCCCAGGATTGCCATTTACCGCTGTGGGCTGCTGTCATTCCTTCACTTAAGTTGTTCAATAATGCTAATAATACGCGTGTGGTGTGTGTTTATTCAGTCAAATAATAGTACGTCTCTGCAATCAGGTAAAAAAATGTTCTTTTGTGCTAGGATTATACATGTATGGCGATAAGTTTTGTTTTCTGTTTTAAGTAAATAAGTCACAATAAGCCTTACATTTCTGTTTTAAGTTTTATTCTTGCTTTATTGCAGATTCTTCAATTGCTTCTTCAAAGGCAGTAAAACGTTAAACTTTATAAAGGAAAAATAGCTTTTTTTAAATGCAAAAATTTAAGAGATAAAAATATGTAAGCAAAGAAACAAACTAATCAACTAAATAAAAAACAACAATTCAAACATAGCATCATAAAGATTTATACAGAATGACTACTATTCCAGTTTAATCAGCCTAACAAAACTTATTAAACTATTACTTTGTGCATAATTACACAAATGGTTAGAAACAAGCATAAATAAACATTTAAAATAGAAAAATCTGAATACAGAGTTTAAATCTAAACGGCCTAAAATCTAAATGGGATTACATCAACCATATTCAGAGGCGAAGGAATTATTTTTGTAAGTATTAAAGAATAAAATGCAAAATCATTTTTTTTAAATAAAATTAATATTAATAAATAAATTCAAACGTTTAAAATGGAGGGGATACACAAAGGAACGGGTGAACAGGGCTGTAGGATGATGGCCTGACTGCAGGCTGCTAATGACACGCAGAGGTCAAGGGGCCATTTCCTGAAGCTGAAGACACATGCTGTTACACACTCACTAAATTCACAGCTGCAGCTGCCATATACATTTTCCCGCTTTAAATCCAACAGCCATTCGCTTCCAGCATGTGACAGGCACTAATTGGGCAAAAGTTTAAAAATTAAAACTTAAAAAGCGCTGATAATACATTTTTAAAAAGGGACATAAATAAAGGGGTGCACAATCAAACTACAGTATAAGACAAAGCAGAGCTGTACGAGTGAAAGAGGGATAATAAAAGTAGACTACAATAAAAATAGAAACACACAAAGCCTCTCATGACTGCCAGAAAAAAAAGTTTTAAAAAAAGCACACAATACATACTTATGTATCAATAATTAATAATTCCTCACAGAGGATTCATTTCACAAAAATGTTTGTATTTTCTTGCAATCAGGCTAAAAATATATACTCATTTTCAGTTATTAAAAAGACATGTTAGCCGTTTTGAACTACACAGTTTTTGTTTTCAAAGTCCAGCTTTTTTTCTTTTTTTATCTATTCAGTGAAAAACTGTGTGTTTTAAGAAAGGGAATGAGAAATGTATGTTTAATGAGTCTTTACAAGCTAATGTTGCCTTTTTCCTACAATTTCAGAAACATATTTTGTTGTTGGTAGATAAACTTTAAGATATAGGTGTGGGTGTATTGGAGTGAATGTAGATTTCCTCAGGGTCTTGAGAGCTGTGTGTAGACAGGCTGCTGGTCCCAGTTCTTAGGACTGAGATTTGACTGGGAAATAGAAGGGACACCAGTAGAGTCAGCGATGGAGGAGTACATGGGTCTTTGACCGGAGCTTAGGTAGTTAAAGGTGGAATAGGGGCTGGAGCTCTGCCTCCTTGCATGGCTATAGTAGGAGGTGGCACCACCTTGGTGACTGGAGTAGTCATACGGCGCACAAGTAATAGACGGGAATGAAGTGCTATAGTGTTGGAGGTGCTGCCCATTAAAAGAGCTGTAGCTGATTTGTTGTGGTGAAGTCTGCTGCTCGCTGTAGTGGCTGGGACTTAGCTGTTCAGTCTTGATGAGCGTTGTTCTTGGCTGGTCTTGCTCAGTAGCGTTGGTGGTTCCCAGTGTGGTCAGGGTGTGCTGCTGCCCACCTTGGGGGCCTCCACTCTGTGTCTTTCCTATCCAGCCGTGCCCTCCAGTGCGCCCTGCCGCTTGGCTGACAGAGGCCCCACCGCTAATACCGTAGCTTGTGTAGGATGTGTTGGTCACCGTCACACCCGCGTGGCCACTTGGTGGCAGGTACTGGTCAAATTCATTGACATCAAATACTTCGATGTGTGATATGACGTCTCTGCTTAGTTCTCCAATGTCCATGTCACAGAAATCAATGTTGAGCTGGCGTCCCGTACTTTCCTGAAGTGGCTGAGCCTCATGCTTCAAATCCACTTTGTCTAGCTGCACATCAGTTTTAGGGGTGGTGGGGGGAGTGGGCGGCCCTTGAGACTGACCTGTTTGAGGCAGTGGAGGAGGGCAAGGGGAGAGAATGGGGGAAGTTAAGCAATGTACACAGATGACGCAACAGCACTAGTGGAAAAAACAATTTAATGGCTCATAGCTAAAACTTAATCCAAAACCAAGTCCATTACTACCAGTAATCTAATTTATCAGCAGTGGCTTTCATATCTCAAATATGTCAATACCTCAGAAAATTGTATCACTATGTATTAAAAAGCTTTTTTTTTTAACTTTATAATAAGCTTAATGCCCACCTGGGTGCCCGCTGGTTAAGTGAACCTCTTCAACGATAGATGCGGGCGAGTCAGCCTGCTGAAGAGCTTTGAGGATCGCATTTGGGGAAATGCGAGTTTGCTCACTACAGTCCTCGGACTCATTCTGCCCATTCTTCGCGGACTTTCTCCGTCGGGGCTGATACTTGTAATCTGGGTGATCCTTCTTGTGTTGAACCCTAAGGCGCTCAGCTTCTTCCACGAAAGGTCGCTTTTCATCTTCGTTTAGTAATCTTTAAAATCAATGAGAATTTTCAGTGAGTCTTTGCAACACTATCATGCTATTATAATATACTAGTACTTTCCAGCAGCATAGTTACGTAAAGGAAAAACTAATATACTAAACAATTACACGCGTAATTTTACTTCATATAAATGTATAAAATACAAAATAAGTAAACAGCGTAAGTAATATTTACCTCCAAAGTTTTCCTAGAGTTTTGCTGAGCTCCGCGTTGTGGAGATGCGGGTATTGATCCGCCAGTTTTCTGCGCGCTGCCTGAGCCCAAACCATAAACGCGTTCATCGGCCTCTTCACGTGCGGCTTGTTTTTACCCGAGCCGTTCACTCTGACTGGCATGGGCACCAGTGTCCAGTCGTAGCCCTTTAACACCTGAGACACTGCCTCTCGTATGCACACGGGGAACTTGTCTTCTTCATCTTTCTCGAATTTGCCAAGTTGCCCGTCCGGAGGAATGAGGGTACTCTCGGTTGGACGGGTGTTCTCCGTGTCGGAGCCCGAACTGGAAGGGCACGGGGACCCCGCAGAATCCTCAGACATGCTCGGACTGGGGGCGTCAGACAGACACTTTTCTCGCTCATCTGTCATCTTCAGGTAAGAATCTAGTAGATTCATGCGAAGACTGTCGATGGACAGTGTCGGATTGTCTAACACTTGCAAAACAGCCCTTGCAGGCTCGAGGGAATTACAGTTAATCGCAATCCGACCGAAAGTTTCTTCTAATAATAATATACAATCTTTTATTTTCTCCAACTTTCAATTCATCCAGTTTACGAAATCCACTAAACCTCGGCGCCGTGAGTAACTTTTTAACTTTTAAAGGATAGCTGTCGCAGTGTTAAAGGCTGCTGCTGTAAAGCTCCCTTTTCGTTGCCGTGTAGTATTTCCAAGAGAGGGACTTGCTTTGTTTTGTCAGAGGCGCACGGGCATTTATAGTATCCGGCTGTGACGCAAAGGAAACGATGCCTCCTCATGCCCACCCCTCTTACGCGCAATAATTATCACGATTTACAATTTACAATATAACATTTCACAGCTCACAATTTAACATTTTTATTACAGAGACAAGCTACAGCTCTGCTTTAATTTTGTTTTAAAATATTGTTCTAACATTAGTGCTCAATGAAACGAAATCGCACCTATAACATATTTATGATTTCAAACAAATACCAACAGTGAGCTAACGTATTAAATCGGTTGATGCTGGTTCACTAATCCAACAATAAGAGGAGAAAGTGTTCAGTTCAGTAGAGTCCACATAGCCATCAACACTTTGTTGAGACATTTTGGACAGGTGGTCTCCTTTAGACTTTCAGACTTGGTCTGTGTGTATAATAATACGCTGGCGAATTCTGCTCCTTAGTATTGGAACTGATGTTTCCTTGTTTCATCACTCCTTCAACCTTTGAAGTGGAAACCAAAGACATCACAATTCTCTAACTGCACATTAAGAGGCAAGGAACAAGCAGTGAAAGATTCCTGAAGAAGAAGTGTTTTTTGTCCCCTTCTGTCTTTCCCTCCCATCCTAATGGGGTGGAGCTAAGACACAAGACACAAAAAAGGCAAGGAAAGGAAATGAGGGCACACAAATAAGAATTGAGAAGCACCTTAAGTCTCACGTGCACATAAACCTCCATGCCTCAACACACATGGTTTATTTGTATTATTTGCATTTATTTAAATGTACAAACATAAGCATAACATGACCTCTCAGATCTCACATTTTCCTGTTAACAGCACATCTCCAACAGGACATAGAAATGTTTGTTTATTTATTTGTTTACTTAAGCAAATAAGAGTGATCCAGCTTTTTAACTTTGCCAATTTATCAACTGATCTTTGACTGTTAGAACTGCATATTCTGTAAACTTAAATTACACTAAGGTCCCACAGCAACGATTAACTATTACAAAAACAGAACTACCAGTGAAAAAAGTGATTAGATAGAGGTTACTATATTAATGTTAAGTGACATTTTTTAATGTACTTTGTAATGTACTTCATAATGTACTTTTTTTGTAATGTAAACCCATACTTGAAATGTTTTAACCCATCCAGTAGCAAATGCATGCACACACACACACACCCACCCACCCACCCACAAACTTGCATTACTGACTACTGGTTTATAAAGATGTTAAAGACTTAAAGGTTTATAGAAGTGCAACTTACATTTGGATAAATTCATACCACCTGTTAAAACAGAACTTGCAGCTGAGTTAAAGTCTAGCATAACTTCAGACGAGATACACCTACACCTGTCAAAAACTAAAATGTTGCAGTAACAGATGGCAAAAGCTGTGAAGTTTTACTAATTCCATCCTCATATGTTAATTTGGTTCTTACGCTGTTTTTGCTGTAATATTTTGTTTACAATTCTTGCCATACTCTTGGCAAAACAAAGCCAGTTTAAAGCAATGGTGGGTAACTGATATCTTACAAAAGGCCTTGGGAAACTTTCCATCTTTTTTTGAGGGGTGGTGTAAAGACTTTAAGCAAACACTAAAGGTAAACTTGCAAATCATTTCCGCCAATGCTTATTCTGCCTCTGAGGTGTTTGAGGAAAATTCTGGGTCCTCGCCAAGCTGTTCTGTCTTTGAGCTCTGAAACTTACATCTGTTAATTAGAAAGAAGAACAATCTGGCATGTAAATAATTGCATTACAACTAAAAAGTTAAGTGCTATTTAATGTGAAGTGACTTTATCAAGTAATTCTTTAAGAATGCAAAAATCTGAAAAGACCTTCCTGTTTGTCATTTTGTCAGAAAGGCGGGTGCAATGATAATTACCTTCAAGGCCATAGAAACTCCACATGGTGTTTTGCTGTGAAGTTTGAAGTATTTTATTTCTCCAGGTTAAGTTAAACATGGCTGTGCATTCTTGTTTTTATCTCACGGTCTCAGGGCTAAACTGAGGTCAGAGGTTCTTTCAAGCACTTAGTTGTTATCTGTGATTTAGAACTGATTAACTAGCTGCGGCAGATAAGAAATTTTTATGTTTGCTAACATTCATCAAGTAAAGCGAATGTGTGATTGGATTATTCGGAAGTGTTAGAGTTCTCAGTTGCACTCCTGCTTGTCGTCTTGGTGCATATTTATGTCTTTTAAGGTTGATTCCATGGCAACCACAAATGGTCACAAAACACCAAACATATTCTGTCTTCAATGCATCATTAAAATGTGCTAATGACAGATCCAGTTGAGGGTTAAGGCTTAAGAAATTGGTTTGTCAGAAGGAGGGCCCAGCCAGTGTAAAAGCAAACACTGTGTATCTTTACAGACACATGTCTGCATTTTCACAGAACAGGAATTCTCTGATGCAGGAACATGCCAGTAATGTGAATGAAAATTGCATGGATGTTGGTAGGGGCCATAATATATATGGTGTTATAGTATACTGTTATTATTTATAGTTATTAAATCATGCCTAAACAATTTTATTTTGTTTTAAAAGATCAGTATTTAAAATTCGTTTTAACACAAATGTTGAATTTTGACATTATTCAACAGGAATTCTAACATTGTTTTTGATAATAGCAGTTAGCCAGTAGTTAATTTACTTTGAATGAAAAAAATAATAAATAAATGATGTGTTAATGCAAACTGCCAAATCTTCTGTCATTATGTAAGAATCATTTTTGTTTATTTCGATTTTGCATTAGCTTTAAATGTTTTAAATGTTAAAAGTGCTGAATTAGCCTCTCCTGTTGTGCTCTGAACTAGCTGGTCCATTAACTTGGACCGATGTCATCAGTGGTCTCACCTGTCTGACGGTAACATTCATTTAGACACGTCTGAGTAAAGTATCACCCTCTGAAACCACAAACACAGCTATTTGTTAAGAATGTTAATGTTTAACCATTTCCTGTTTCAGTGTCATTTACTGTATTCTACAGTCTATGAAAACACAGCACGTCTCCATGTAAGCAAACCAAAAAATGTTGTTTCAAGTCTTTAACATGCACAGATTAATACATTAATTTTTTAAAAGGCATTGCTTCTTATTATCGAGATTGTGTTTCTCTTTTTGGCTAACTTATTCTTTTGACTTAGTAAGTCTCACTCACTCTCTACTCTGCAGGTCATGCTAAATAAAAGGACCTATTCTTTTTGCAGTTCTTGGGCATGCCAGCGTAATGAAAGAGTGATGAAATCCTATGACTTGGGCCACCAGCCAACCCCAACTCACTTTAATTTCTGCCCCCAGGCTTTTCCACCTTAGACACCTAGGTAACCATGCACAAAAGCTAAGAAATTTGGTTGGGAGCAGAAATGACTAGATAAACACTGGCTAAAATTCAGTTTTCAGACCATAATCAACCCTTCATCAGAACATGTAAGATTAACCACAACTGGCCTCAACTAGACAGTAGCTATGGTGTGCACTGTGAAAAGTTATTTTCTTTTTCTAATGGGTTAATAAGAAGGAAACAAAGATGGCTGTGTACACTGGGGTAACTTCCAATGTTAAGGTAGATTCATGCTTAATTATAGAGGTTGTTATAACTACATAACATAACTGTAACTGTTCAAAATTGTGTTGCCATTTTGTTTCAGTAAGTAATTTTTAAAACTAGATTACATAATCTGAAACAATTCAACAGAAACTGTAATTAAGATTAACTTTGTTAGTATGAACTCAAGTTCTGAACTCAAAGGTCATAATTATTGTGTTTAATGTATTGCTTTATTTTTCTTTGTTTTATAAGGCCAGCAAAACACACACACACATAAAAGTGGTGTGCAATTTTTTTTATTTAGTGTCATTGCAGAAAAACCTGCTGATGTTTGACATTAGGTCGGTTTAGCACATTAATGTGTGTTTATGCATGATTGCTTATACTTAGTCATAACCGAATTCATGTTTTGGTTTTGAGAGCCATATGTATGCTATCATATATGCATATGCGCGCATAGCATTTATGTTTCAACTAGCGTATATGCCTGTGCATAATGTCTCTCTGCCTAACCCCCTGCCTTTGGTGCTCTGTAGTTGTTGCATATTAGAGTTAACAAAAATTAATTTATAAAAATCCAAGCTCAGATTTTTAAACAAATTTTTATAACAAATGCTGTACCATCAGCTGACGAGACAAATAAACAAGCATTCATGTCACACTATTCCTGAACAGAAAAGACTTTATTATACACAGAAGACTTTATAATTAACTAATTTCTGACTGTACATTTAAGGTAATGATTAGTGTGATATTGCCACAGGGTTATTGACGTCTACCGATAAGGGTTTATTAGACCTAGGCTTCTTTTTGCTTTTACAATACAGTACTGTGCAAGGCCTATAAAGTAAAGTAACTTTTTAGACTGTCCTCTATCTGCGTCTATATATAATAACTGTTACCGCTCGCTTCTATGAGTTGCCATACACACAAGAGTGAAAAAGAAAATCACAATATTTCAGTGTCATTAAATCAACTGTTGCCTGTGTGACAAGTTAACAACTGCTAAATGCCCAAATGTAAATGTTTGAAAAAAAACTGAAAGCGCATATTCTAATCTACATTAACCTATGTGCAACTCCCAGTTGAAGCACATCTGATGCAAAAGATCAATTTCAGATTTGTTCACAATATTAGCATAAGAACATGGCCTTTTGAAATGAAGGACATAAGAGCTAGCAATAGCAACTTCTGTTGTGGAAACAATGCTAGCAAAAGAAAGTGTGGAAACATGTTCTCATCATGCTACTGCGTCTGTCTTACTCATGTTTTCTCCCTCTCTATTCTGGTCTTGGAAGATTGTGAATAAAAATATTTGTTACTCATGTTAACTTGTCTGATTTCCTTGCAACTATTGAAGGGTTCCATTTAAATATTAATACGTGAATAAAAAGATTTTACATAAATTGATTCTTTATTACAGTAAAAAGGGCAATACAGAAAATACAGTACAAGAAATCAATGGCAATTTTACAATGCAAATGCAAAAAAAATTCTAGTCATTGACTCCACTGTATATATTACTTGTATTATAAAAATGCTTTGTATAATGCTTAACATTTGTTTGAATGTTTTTAGGAATCAAACTGCTTCCTAATTTATTCATGTGTTTAGTACTTTATATTACATAAACACACTCCACACAAGTTTTTAATTTTGATTACTATAAAATTATGCTTTTTTGTAAGTTTATGACTTGTGCTATTGCTTCGATTTTACAGTGAATTCTTTTGGCTGCAGTGAGAAATGAGTGAATGCGTTTCTGTCCCAAGTGTGTTTACTAGAAACCACACACACTCATTTTTAAATGGGAGCTTTCCTGGCCAGCACCAGCTCATGAACATGGAAACATAATTGCCCTCGTCAATCCAAAACCTACAAAGCAGCTTTCTCAAAGCAGCCTCAGCCAATGGAAAATTCTGTGTCCTATACAGTCTCCTTGGCAAATTCCCTGTTTGTTTTATTTCATGATATTACCTTCTTAGTTTAACTCCCCTGCTTTTTGGCTATTGAGTGCTGAGGTGTTTGTCTTATAATTTTTTTAGAAATTTCTAGAATGTCTATCACACTGATAATATTTGGAGTGGCAAGTAGTTTGTTTTCCTTTTATTAAATTCTGATTAATATTCAGTGGCAGAAAGGTTAATACCAGCCTTTATTTCCCGTTATCCTGCAGAAACTTGCTTTTTTGGGGGCTGGGAGTCAAAACATCAAATATTTGGATGTCTGGTTTAAATTACTGAATAAGCTCGATTTCATTCACATTTTTGCACTTCATATTTTCCTGTCTTTTTCAGGGTAGGTGTACTTATCAAAATTAGGTGTCTTTTACAGGCTAGGAAAACTTAAAAAAAAGAAAAGAGGCCTTCTGCTTAAATCAAATTTCTCTTATGTTTATCCCTGGATACTAACACTAGCCTCTACTGCTCCCACAATGAATCATGCATACCCAATACTAAAGTAATGAGTGGGTGGGGTTGCCAGTTTGGAGAATTTTTCATTCCCAAAATTGCGACCAATACTGGTAACCATCTCTATGTTTCATCTTATTCCACTGGGTCCAATATGTATTGTAGAACCACATTGCAGCCTTCAGCTGGTAGTCCATTTTCTTTTCAGAAAAGATTTATTTATCTCATTGTCCCTGAGCAGAAGCCTTCAATGAAAAAACACATGTTGGAGTTTTGACTTGGCAATATTGGTCACCTTATGGGTTGGGGTGGAGGGGCTTTTCTTGAAGAGCTTTGATATTAGTACCCTATATTTTACATTTATTCATTTGGCAGACACTTTAGTACATATTCACATGTATACAACACCTTCCTTAACACCTTATCCGCACTTGCCTTTCCTGGAAACGAACCCACAACCTTTGCGCTGTGCTGAGGAAAATGTAATCTAAGCATTCAATACTTTATCTAATATTCGAACTTACTGAATGAGTCAAGTAGTGATAAACTATCGGTGACTATGTTTACATGGGCAACAATATTCAGATATTAAAGTGGTCATATAATACTATTTTTAAAGACAATTTTTAGAGTTCCAAATGGTGAGTAAAGTCAGCAAGTCATGAGGAAAATCGTTTAATCATTCGCTCCTCAGTAGACACCACTGTCTTATTAGTGGTTAATTAGTACTCAATAGCTACTGCCGTTAGTTGAATGCCTTCCTATAGTGCGTATACATCATATAACACATCATATAACCAATTTAACCCAATTAAGACAATACTCTGAATAGAAAACTACCATTTAAACATCTATTTCTGATTGCCTCAATCCTGCAGAAGCTACTCAAAGCAAGCAAATAGACTATTTTATATAAATATTCCTATTTTAGTTGCATAAACAAAGTGCATTATAGACATGCACATGTGTGTAAATCTATTGTCTCATCTTCAGGCAGTTCACAAGTTCCAAATAACATGAAATCGGAAATAATAATAAATGAATCCTGCGGGAGGGACAGATCTTGGAATTTGGCCCAAACCCAGAGTACTTCCTACGTCCTTGACTGTGGTAGATACCAGCGAAGAGTGAGGCAATGGGGTGACAGAGGGACACTATTAAACTATTGTATATGTAACTGACGGAGGGATATACAGTATGTATATGCACTAATAGAGCCACGTCTCCATACAAGTAAATAAATGAATACTCATACCTCACAATCTTTATTCAGTCATCACATTTATGGTCAAATCCGATTTATCTGCACCTAGGGTCTTTCTAATAGGCCTTTCTAAGAAACCTGACCTGGTCTTAAGTTTAACAGTTGTAATGACCCCTTTGGAATCAGGTAGCACCATCAGGTCCACAATCCATGAGAAGCTGAACTGTTTATGACTAGCACAATATCTCCTTTCTGCAGTCCCCTGGCAGGAAACCATTTCTGTCACTCCTGCAATAATGGTAAGTACTCCTGGGATCACCTCTTCCAAAACAGGCCAGCTAAGTACTTGCCTCCATCAACATCTGATGTATTAATCTGACTTTTAAAACAATCCAGGAGGTAATACATTACTTGACTTTAGCAGGAGAATGTGATTTGTTGTCAAAGGGTCAAGATTAAGGCAATGTAATAATAGAATCACTATTTAAGACTGGATCTGTTTTACCAATGAGTGTTAATCCTTCATATTCAAGACTGTGTTAAGGTAACATAGAGCATAAGCTTTGCCTTACTGTTAAAATGAACCCCTCCCATACTCCACCATGATGCGAGGCTGTTGGAGGATTAAATGTCCACTGGATTTTTTTGTAAAGCACTGCCTCTAGAATTGTTTGTGTTTCACTTTCAAAGTGGATTCGGTAACTCTCTTTTTGTACCTACTAGGTTAGTTCCATTATTACACTAAATATTGTGATCTACATGTAAATAGTGAAAGGTGTCATCTGAGGCAGTAATCTGTGGTAAGCCATTTGAAGGTTTACTGCTCTACTTGTCACGCATGTAAAAATGACTTCATATCTTTTTACCTGAATTCTACCTCTTTGCTTCGAAAGGTAAATGTAAAGTCTTAGTCAATGCCAAAATTGCCAAAGGTGGAAGGTCAGCTGTTACCCTTGTTCTCTAAATACTTTTGTCTTTGGTTAAACTCAACAATGGCCTTTTCTGCTTTCAAATAATCATTCAAGGTAATCGGTTTTCCAAAAAGTGAAACAAATTTTCAATTTGTTCAGGTTTTTGGCAGGAATGACACATCCTTTCTATCCCATCTTCCTTGCTTTATTTACCTATATGTAGCTAGTTTTTCTTTACTAAATTATTGTAATATTATCCACCAAAAATGATGTCCTGTCTTATACTAATCACTGTTTTAATCATCACTGCCCTGTTAATCTGATTACTTATCTCCAAAAGCATTTTTAACATTTAAGTGGAGCTTAGTGGTTGTATGTACACCAAGCAGATTTTGACTGCAATACTTCAAACTGTTATATTTTGAAATGTCATAACATATACTGTATATCTGGACAAACATCTCCTTTGAAAGGCATCTGTTAGTTTGTGGATCTGTAGAGATGTCAGTATGTCCTTAATAACTTTCCAAAGAAATCAGGCCCACAACTTCTACTCCAGCAAACAATTCATCTTTGCCCAGCTAGGAATTACAGATAGAAGACATAAAATGATAAAGCGCAACAACTGAAACACCACTGAAAACATACTATATGGTATTACAGTATGTGGTGTTATTGCAAATTTTGTTGTTTATAGATGTAAATTAATACAATTAATGAGGGATACTAGGTGAGTAGTTATTTTTTGACGCACATTAGAAATACTTGTCATGATGTGCACATAGAAAGATGATATAAGGGATTTGCCATAAAATACCTAAACATCATACAATGAAAGTGAAGGCGTCATGACATGTTTCTGTTGAAAAGAAACAGTCAAAATTAAGTAATTTATGTCCTTTTCCAACCCGTTTTTTTAGTCCTGTGATTAAAAAGTCAGATTTGATTGTTCCATTTACTCCTCCAAAGTATTCTTTCCAACCTGTTGCACAATGTTACAGTGGATTAATCCCAAAATAAGAGAATATTGCTGTGATGCTATTCTGTCAGACATAGACTGTTGCCAGGGAGGAAAACAGGAAGGCTGTTCTTTGTCATCCAACTTTGTCATTCTCTGTCATCCAAAACCTACCATCCAACTTATATCTTTTAATATGTTGTCATTCGTCTGGCCACTGAAGGTTTAGCTTTTCAACAGCGCGAGAAACCACCTCAAGCAGTTCCTCAGATGCCGCAGAGAGAAGCCGGTCTGCGTCAGCACTTGCCTGGCTGCCAGCAGTCAGACTGTCATCTGACGCTGAAAACATGAGCTCACTGCTTAGCTCAGAAGAGCTCACCAATCAGGCTTCTGAGGTTAGTCTCATCCGATTCGTCCGAGAGTGTGAGGTGTTGCGTCAAGTTCCCCTTAAAAAGGAACATTTTGTGTGCGATTTTGGAAACTTAAAATACATTTAAAGTTTAGATGCTTATATTTACTAATGTACTACCCATACAAACATAGAAGATACGAAGAAGATACGTTTTTTTTAGAAAATGTTCTCTCAGTACCGTTCTGTAAGTGATATCAGCGGTTTTCAAGACATTTCCTACAGTAGCTTATGAAATACAGAAAAAACTTTTTATATAGGACTGAAAATGAATAAACTAAACCTTAGTAACAATGGAATGACATTGTAGCTTAAAAAGGAGCCATAAAAACTTAAACCATGAATCCAATTGTGCTGCGTGCAAAATGTTTGTAAACGTGGGTGGGGTGATTGTGAAAGTATATAGAAGCACTGCTACTTTTTAAAGCAGTTCCTACTGTAGGACCACCTACACACTGGCATTTACAGCAAATGTTGATTGCTTATTTTAATGTAAGACACTGCTTTTATGCAATGTCTAAACAAATAGTTGGTCTTGCTAAGAAAAATTGGTCATACAAAACAAATAACCTCCTGTGTTATTTTAACCAAATAACCATTCTGCCTTTAAGACTTAGTTTGTCCATTGTCAATGTGTTGTGAATACATTGTGAATACATTCCCTTTGTGTGTTACCATGGCAACAATATTTTAGACAATCATTTAAGAACTTTCATCAGCTATGGAAATGGCTAAATGTAAGCAGATGACTTTAAAGTTTAAGTCACACATTCCCTTTTGCCACTTAGTGGTGCTATGATTGTGACCCGCAATACTCATATTAATGTCATTGCCCACCACACCGAACATATAACCTAAGTTTGATGGAAATTGCTAAGTACATTTGTAGGTATTGCTCACTGCAGCACGGAGCAATCGGGATAAGGCGCCTTGCTTGAGGGCAGTTGCTACCTGTCAGCGCTGGAATCGAACCAGCAACCTACTGATTACAAGCCTGACTCGTTAACCAGTAGACCACAACTGGCATTACCTATGCCATCATCCATCAGGATGTCTGCAGGATTACCCAAATCACATCCATGTGTATGAGTGTGTGTGTGGGGGGGGGGGTGAGAGATATGAATTGAGGGACGATGTATTTGCTAACCACAGCTTGCGGTCACCCCTTTTTCTATTAGTAGAACCTGTTTGTGACATTTTAATGAGTGTCAGATATATAAACTAGTTAAAAAGGTTATCCCTTTTAAATAAATGGCAGTACCTTTCATCAGAGGTGTGCAGTGATGGTAAAAATTAGAAGAAAATATAAATGTTGGTTTAAATTACAAGCATGACTGTCTAGTTTCTACTGATCTTTGGACCTGATACTGAGAAACCCACAAGACATACTTGATTAAGACTTTACATGATCTAACAGACTGTTGAAATTGAGGCCGAATACACACCCAAGAGGACTGCATATGCCAAAATACAAGCAGTATCTGTAATACAAATAGCAGTGATACAAATCCGTAGAACCAGTTGTATGTGTGAGAATGTATAAATAAATCATTTGGCAGTTATATGCATTGCTCTTCAACTGAATATAAATAACTAGACAGTGTGAACTGTTGTCGTTGAGACAATAAGTATCACATACAGCTCCCATTTTATGCTGAAGGACAGTTTTAACAATATCTAACAATATCAGTATTTCTATACAGTGTTAAACATTGGGAAAAGGACTTCTCACCCTGCAAAAGTTATGGGTTGAATTCTCAGGAAACGCACATATAAATTGTATACCTTGAATACACTGTGAGTGACTTTGGATGAAGGCATCTTACTAAATGTAAAATCTTGTTCACCTGCTAAAACAAAAGCTTACAAAAATACAGCAAACCTCATGAAATAGACAGGTAAACTGCTGTTTCTCTAAATAAGCACAAATTTAGGCTATATATTTCATATATGTAATTTCTGACATCCGGACAATAATCAAATTATACATGTATACATTCAATGAATAATCATTCTTTGTTAAAACATGCATTTTATGCACACAGTATGAGAAAAAATATTTTTCACTACCTTCAGAATACCACTTAGCAAATCTCTTCTGGGCTAAATAATGAGCTCATGCAATCAATGTCGGATGACAATCTGACTACTGGCAGCTAGGCAGATGCTAAGGCAGACCAACTTTCTGTCACTGTTGAGGTGGTTTCTTGAGCTGGGTTTTTTGAGTTTGGGTTTTATCCCAAAAAACACCCTCTAGGGTGGTAAGGGTTATGCCCCGAGGGCTTACTATGCGGCTCACACAGCGTTATGTCATCGCAGGATTCTTGTTGCGGACACTTCCCTTATGGGCTGGGGTGCAATTTTCGATGTTCACCCAGTCTGTGGACGGTGAGAGGGCCCTAAACTGCCTGAAAATGAATGCAGTGTTTTCGGCTCTGAAGCAGCACCTTGCACACCTCAAGGCCATCACATTCTAGTCTGTATGGACAACACCACAGTGATCTTGTACATAAATCACCAGGGAGGGCTACATTCACGCCCCCTGTTCAGGCTGGCAAAGCAGATCCTTCTTTGTGCAGAGACAAAGCTGCCCTTTGTCTGTTGTCTGGTGGGTTTAACCGAGGTTATGCAGTCACAGAACTATACTTATCTCACTGGATTACAGATGCTATTAACTTAGCCTATGAGGCATCGTCTTTGGGCATTAGAGCCTATTCTACCATGGGTAAAGAATCACCTAAGGCTCTGTCTATGTGAGCATCTTAAAATAATTGTTGTGTTGGGGCAGGCTGGTCCTCTCTGCACACATTTTTTACAGTTTAGACTTCAGGCTCCAGGCGCTCAGGTTCTCCTGTCTAAGTCCATGTCTGCTTCTGATATTCTGTGTGCCAGTGTTTCACAACATCTGCAGCAGGCCTCACTGTGGCATAGTGAGCATTAACATTCCCCATAGCGTCATGCCTGACTCAGCGTTGAGTTCCCTCAAAGCAGAATGTCTCAGGTTACATATGTAATCTGGGTCCCTGAAACCGGGAACAAGATGTTGCCCTGCCACACCTTGGTCTAGTCTGCATGGCCTTTCTTCAGAGCTAAATCTGATTATGTATATTGTGAGGTGCCTTTTAAATGCTTTGTGGTGTGCAATGCTACGTGACCTTGACCTGTCTATAAATGGGTCTGATTTTACAAGAGTTCAGACTTGGCAATGCAATGCTTTAGAAATAATAAAGTTTCTTTTACCACATATACCTCATTTATCTTTATTTTTACATATTCTTCACTGTAACATTCTCTCACACACATGCTGTCTGGTAGTTTGCCTTTGCAGTTCTGAGAAACTTTGCCAAATTTAGTCTTGCCAAGAGGTAATTGTTTCCATATTGTTTGGTATATTAGGGTCCTTTTTTGGTTGTTTCACTCTCTAACTGACAGACTGCCCTGCCTGTCCATTTGCCAAACTTACTTATTGTATTAATATAATTTATATAACACACAAGGGGAAAATTGAGAGTGTATTTTTCATAGCATTTAGAATTAGGCAGCACTATCATCCCTGGATTGTTTTCCAAAACTAACAGACATCCTGGAATTCTTTCTAATTTTTTCCTGATCAGGAGTACATTGCCAAGTTAACTGCCTATAAATATCTGTAAATAAAAACGCCATCCTTCTTTATTAGGATTTTATGTAACACACATATCGTCAGAGGAATATTGGGTCATTACACTCTGAACATTTGGTAAATATGTTTTCTCTGTTGCAGAGGAACCAGGAAAACCAGGTTTTGCCTGGCTAGGATCAGTTGAGTTTTGACGTACAATTGATGTAATAAGAACCAGGATGGTTCCACTGCAGCTGTCTAGCTTGGGAACCAAAAACTTGGCCCAACCCACTCTGTCATTAACCAACCACATCCCACTGATGTAGGCTAATGGTCATGTTGCCAGCATATGGCCACACCCACTTATGATGGCGGGGGAATAGAGTGTTAGAGAAACAGGAAGGGAAGATCGAAAGAGTTTGGGGTTGGATGTAGAAGTAAACCCTTGGCTAATATATGTTGGCATTTCTCATTGAAACCGCACACACTCACCCTGTTTGCCTCTCTCTCTACACACTATATATACATTCTGTTCTCAGCAGCCTAAGCAAACTTTTTAAACTTTAAATGTACCTACTTCCTTGACTATCAATTTTGCATTAAGCATCTTCTTAGAAAAAGATTGTTATCTTACCCACTGCAATCAAAGACTTCCAACCTGCTGTGCTGCGTTCACATCTGTTTTAGTTTTTATGATTATATGGTGAATATACAAAGTGTGTTTGTCCATATGTGTTCCTGAATCATCAACCTTAAAAGTACAGAATAATATATTCAAAAGTAAATGTAAAAGTTTCAAAAACTAAAGTCAGGGTTTTTTTTTTTACTTTGTAGCCTTAATATAATATTTAAAATTAGCAGTAATTCTATGTATTATATACATAGCATGATTTAACCTGATGATAGCATAATTTAGCTTAATGTTAACAAGAATGAACATGATTCTGTCATGATAGATTATAAGGTTTATTTATGATATAATATGGTTGCAAGAGTGCTTTAAATGATTGCTAGGGTTTGGCTAGGAAGTTCCCAGGTAAATATTTACAGCCTTTTGACAGCCCAATTTAAATGAGCCTGCCCAAATGCCGCTGCAATGTTCTTATACTGAGATATTCCCTATTCAGTTCATGATATGGTTGTTAGGGTTTTGTAAATAGTTGCTAGGGAATGACTAGGTAGTTTCCATTATGATAATTGAAGATTACTTGCAAATCTGAGTCTAAAGATGCCACCCATTTGTCTTTATGATGCCCTGATGCCTCTTACTTTTATCAATGGAAGTCTATAGTGCAGTTGCTGGGGTCTTTTTATGAAATTAAACTGACACAATTTGTTGCTGCTTGCTAAACTAAGAGATATGAGCTCAGCTAAGTCTCTATGATATTCTGATTCAGATTGTGATAACACCATCAAACGTTCTACCCAATGTATTTGTACACCATACTTTTTTGTATAACTAAAAAAAACACTGTACACCCAACAGTGCTTTACTTTAGAAATAGCAATTATTCGTTATGATAGCCACACATTCTCTATATCCCACACATGGCCTTAAAACATTCAATAGGATTTTCTGAATGTCTTGCACATATAAACAAAAAACGTATCTTTAACAGGTCTAATAACAGATATTGTTTGTCTGTGATACATTTGAATGTGAAACAACCCCAGTGTTATTCTTTTGTTGGAATCTGACATAATGAATAGGTCGTGTTAAAAGGATGTATTGTCAATGAGACTCATTGTATTAACTCAAAACACAGATCCAAACCAAGTGTGCATTTCAGCCATATTGATCAATATGTTAAAAAAGTGACTAAAATAGCATTTGCCTCCCAGCTCAACACGGTGCTCCCTGGGTCAAGTCTATCATCGCTCTAACATCAAGGTTTTAGCTTTGTTTAGGATTTCCTCAGTTAAACCCCAAGATGATTCATAATGTATTGCTCATGCTGTAAAGTATACATTTTTTCTCATTTCCAAACCAACTGTTCAGACTGATATCTTGGATTGGCTTTAACTGTCATAATTTAAAACAAGCAAAATAAAATCACACAGTTCTATGTAATCCTAATAACCATGGGCACGAAATAAGCTGAATATTAGGTTGCCAAAACAGTGTTAAGATTATCAGATAATGCGGATAAGCTCGACTCCAATGTACTGGTCTAATGTTGTGTGCCCAATGCTGGCAACTGGTTATAAAGTTAGTAAAATTCATTGTTATAGAGTGATCAGTTATTAATATAAATGCATAGAGTAGGGTGCTGTTTTTAAAAGCTTGATTGCTTTAATGTGATGTTTTGCAAATGATCAATTACAGTAAGAGATAAGAAAAAAAATCAGATAGTGATCGATTAAACTATGAAGGACCAAAATATTGAACACTATAAGGAGAGTGTATATTAGATAACAGCTAATTAGCTAATGCTAATGCTCACCAAGTACCAGGCACAAGTGAAATTTAGAGAATAATATTTTCCACACATTAAATCCAATGTGGCAAAAAATTATGAAGACTCTTTTAAACACTGTCGCAAGTGACACACTTCTATCAGTGGGTGGCACTATATGACCGTGACTTACAATAGCCACATCTATGCCAAGTTTGGTTACATGGTACATGTATTGCAAAACTAATAAGGCAAAGCTAACCCTATAACTCTCGCCAAAAGGGGGCACTGTTGGTTATTTGACTATTTTCTGATGTAATTCATAATATGCTGTGTGGCCAGTTATATCCGTTCTCTTTTTCCTTGCTCTCTACTCATTTCCTTCATATGTAAATTGACCAAATATTTTTCAAAATCTATAAAATATATACAAAAATTAGATCAATCAAATTATATAAAATTCATTTTGAACTTGATGAAATGCTAAACAAACAAAGAAATCTTATTATTTATTAAATAAAATTTATTGGCGCTTTACCAGCAGAAGTCAGCTTCTCACACTCATGGAGTTCGTAGACCAACCTGCCTTTACATTCACTTGTTTTTCAACAGTTTTGAACAGGTTCAACCAACAACATCACACAGATTAGTATTCCTCTCAAACTGGATTGGGGAGGATGTAGATTTGCAATCACCATACTAGGACAAAGTTCTCAACATTTGGAAAATTAGCATTCTGAAGACATACTGGACATCTGTGGAACAAGCAGAAGATACTATATCAAGAGAGTGTGACATCTGGAAATAGTCCCACAGCCCTCCCACAGGTCACCATCTCACGGTATCCTGTTTTTTTTACCTGTAACCATAGACACACACACACACGGCTCATCAAGGCCGGGGCATTTGTACTTAAAACATAACATGTTTACTCTCACAGTCAGAGGTTTTACCATTCTTTAGTTACAGTGAGAATGGCACCTGTCTAGCACTATTTTAGTCAGTATGGAAAGGCACACAAGAATCCTGGCATACCAAACTAAGAAATCTTACTACTTCCTCAAATATATAACTTTTCTTAAAAAATAATCACAAAAGGTTAAGTACTGATTTACTTCTACTGTATTATAAATCATTCTTAACATAAATACTGATATTGCAAAAGATGCAAAGTTCACTTAATATTTAAAGAGGCCGCTGCTTGCAGTAAAAAAAAAAAAACACAAAGTAAAGAATACAATTTCAAATAGAAAATAATTACCAACATTCTTGTTAGGATTGAGATGTTTGTCACTCATAAGTCTTTAAGGTCGGTGAAATGCTGCATTCAATCTAATTTTATAGTCCTTTGTACAAATGATACATTACTTCAAAACATGCTCTCACCTGCTCTCACCTTTTTCTCATTCATAGCAACTCCCTCCACACTGATGATGTAGCCCAGGAATGACACACAGGTCCCTCATGACACCTGAATTGTGGGTGCAACTAAAATTTGTCAAGACATTGTATCATCCCTCATCTAAGGGATGGAAGCAGAAGCCTAAGCCATTGTGTCTTGGATTAACTCTGTCATTTAACATTTTTTTCACTTTTAAATTTTGCATGTTTGTCATAATTTTATTATATGTGCTTCTGCTGGAACCTTTAGCATGCACATTCTAAAGTAGTGCCCAAATTCTCACACACAGAAATCTCAAAGACATAATGAGAGTGGCAACAGCTCAAAAACTGGTTGCTGATGTTTATGCACTGGTCAAAAATAAGAGAAGTCAGGTATCAGGAATTAAAAGCTTACATATGTGCATATGTCAAACTTAATGCATTATAAATGCAATCAAGATTTTTATTTGTTAAAGAAAAGTTCTCATTTCTTGTTTATAGTTCATATTCACATCCAAATTTTAATTTTTTTTCATTTGCATTATCCATAAAGAATTTTTTTTACTTAAGCTATTGAATTGTTAAATATGTTAAAGGCAGTTTTTTTTTAAATTGAAGTGTTTTATAATTTGTAAATTATATTGTAGCATATAACTTCATATTTAATGTTACTGCCTCTACAGCATCTTTAGCTTTTTTTTATTTCTTTTCTCATTTCTAAGTCACAAGTTCAGTCCCTGTGGCTCCCTCTGCTACTGCCTGCGGGATCCATCACCTGAATATTAAAGACTACAACTTTCATCTGCCCCGTACCTGGGCCACACCCACTCCAGCTGGCAGCCATTTCCCCATTACCATCAGTGTATATATACTCACCGTGAACTATTGTTCAGTGCAAAGTCTAGTTTGCTTATGCATCTATTCCGAGCATTTTCACTGTGTATGCCTTTCTGTTATTACCTGGACTGTTGCCTGGACTACAATTGTTCTCTGCCTGCCCCTTGGACTTTGCCTGTTTACTGAACTGCTGCCTGCTCTGTGCCACAGCTCTGGGTCCTTGTTTGGCGTTTCCAAACAAATACGATGGCTTCCTCATGCAGTGTTCGTCGAGCAGCAACCCACATTATACCCCACTGAGCAGAGTCGGATTGCGTTTGTATGCTCTCTACTCACCAGTAAGGCCCTGGACTTGGCTACTGCCCTATGGAATATGAATGGTTCTGTGTTCCGTACCTTTGCTGCTTTCATAGAGTGGTTCAGAGAGGTTTTCCAGCACTCCAGTGATGGTCAGGATGCCAGTGAGCAACTGCTAGAGCTGCGACAGGGCAGAGGAAACAGCGGCTGAGTATGCCTTAACTTTTCACACGCTAGCTGCTCAGGCAGGTTGGAGTGAGGAACCCCTGAAACTTACATTCCACAGAGGTTTGAACACTCACCTTCAAGCAGAGCTGGCCTGCCGGGACAAGGGGAGAACTCTAGACCAGTTCATTGACCTAAGAATCAAGATGGACAATCTGATCAGGGTACGTAACCCCCAAGCATCTAACTTCAGCTCTGCCAAGTTTGAACCCATCCCCAGATCATCTACCTCCATGGAGAGCTCAGTGGAGCCCATGCAAATCTCCCGTGCTGGTCTCACCGCTGAGGAGAGAGAGTGCAGAATGAAGAACCATCTATGTATTTACTGCGGACAACCTGGCCATCGTCATGATCACTGCCCTGAACTTAGGTTTCTACCTAACAAACCCATGGTGAGTTCAAAACCTTGTTCCTCATCCACCTTAACACTCCCTGTAATCCTGAAATTTAAGAATACAAGTATTGAAACACAGGCCTTGTTAGACTCTGGAGCGTCGGGTAACTGTGTTGGTGAGGAATTTGCCAAGAATCATAACTTACCTCTGGTTATTTTTCCTTTCTCCATGACAGTAAAGGGTGCTGATGGTTGACCCCTGGGCACGGGTCAAGTCAAACACGCCACTTCTTAGATCTCACTGCAAGTAGGACTCCTCCTTTCTCTTCCTCGAAGAGAAAATTCAGCTACTTGTAATAAAGAGTCCTTCCAACCCCATCATTTTAGGTTACCCCTGGCTTGAAGTGCATAACCCCCTAATCTCCTGGTCCACACAACAGATCACTCAATGGTCTCCCTACTGTGCTGAAAGATGTTTAATTCATCCACCGTATGTACTAACCTCATTGCCTCTGAACAGGCAGAACTAAATGAGAACCCTCCCCCAGAGTACCTCGATCTAGCGGAAGCCTTCAGTAAGAAGAAAGCCACCGAGCTGCCTCCTCGCCAACCAGGGGACTGCACCATCGAGCTGTTGCCAGGGGTCACAATACCTACTGGTCGCACCTTCCCTCTCTCACAGCCAGAATAAGAGACCATGAACTCCTATATCCATCCTATATCCGCTGGCTTCTTTTTCGTTAAGAAGAGGGATGGAGGACTAAGACCATGTATTGATTACAGAGGTCTGAACGAGGTAACAATTAAGTACCGTTATCCTTTGCCACTAGTCCCTGCAGCCGTTGAACAGCTCCGTTCAGCAAAAATGAACGGTTGACTCGAAGCGCTTCGCGATGGCTCCAATCCTGCATCACCCGGATCCTGAAAAAGAAATTGTCATAGAAGTGGATGCCTCAAGTAGAGGCATCGGGGCAGTTCTCACAACGCCATGGGGAACCTCCCAAACGTTACCCTTGTGCTTTTTTCACAAGTTAACCCCCCCAAAAACAAAATTACGATGTGGGCAATCGGGAACTCCTGGCAACTAAGACTGCATTTGAAGAGTGAAGGCATTGGCTGGAGGGTGCCAAACATCCCTTCACCATCCTCACAGACCATCAAAACCTGGAATACCTCAAAACAGCCAAGAGACTAAATCATCGCCAGGCATGGGCCTTCTTTTTCACGCGTTTTCATTTCACAGTTACCTACCCTCCTGGATCACAAAACACCAAGGCAGATGCACTTTCCCGGATGCATGAGGCAAAGCGTGCAGAACCCTCCACTGCAAACTGAACCTGCACCACCTGAATGCCCAGAGGACTGCACCTACATTCCCATGAATCTCCGTCCAAGAGTCATGAACCAGGTACTTTCCACACTCAGCTCTGGTCACCCCAGTATTACTGCAACACACCAAATCCTCTCTAACCGCTATTGGTGACCCAATATGCTGAAAGGTGTCATACAATTTGTCAAGAACTGTGTACCCTGTAACACATAAATCTCATCACCATGCTCTTGCTGACCTTCTGCAGCCCTTACCCATACCTAACCTTCCTTGGTCACATATTGCAGTTGATTTTGTTACAGACTTACCTTCGTCTCAGGGCAACACCACCATACTCACCATTGTAGATCATTTCTCCAAAGGATGTAGCTTCATCCCTCTACCCAAGCTGCCTACAGCATTCAAGACGGCTGAGAAGCTCAGCGAAGTGGTCTTTCGCTACTATGGCCTCCCTGAGGTCGTCGTCTCAGGTTGTAAACAACAGTTTACCTCAAGGGTATGGACCGCTTTCTGTAAAATTCTCAATATTAGCGTCAGTCTCTCCTCAGGATACCACCCTCGGCCAAGTTGAGTGCCTCAACCAAGAGCTCACACGTTTCCTGCGGTTGTACTGCAGCTCCAAACAGGAGGAATGGAGTAAATACGTGCTCTGGGCTGAATATGCCCAAAACTCCCTCAGAAAACCTGCAACAAATCTCACCCCGTTTCAATGTGTCCTTGGCTATCATCCCTGTTTGCATGGTCTGGAGAGCCGTCTGAACTGCCAGCTATCAACACCTCAGCAAAACAATGCGAGGAGACCTGGAATCAAGCTCATATTCACCTGTAGAGGGCGGTCCGCAGAACCACAATCGTCAATCGTCAATCAAGCCAATCGTCATCGCACTCCTAACCTTCCTTATGCTGGCTGGCTACCTGTGACCAGCGCCTCCGTCTGCCCTGCAAAAAGTTGAACGCCAGGTACGTGGATGCCTCCCTCATTACAGACTACCGATGGAGGTCATCTGACTTCCAGATCGACCAGTACCCTGACCTTGGGGTAGGCCTCGGCATAGGACTGGCCCTCACGTCAGTAGCTGTCCGTGGGGGTGGGGTGGGCGGGTGGGTTATCTGTCACAAGTTTGGTCACTGTAGCTCCCTCTGCTAACTGCCAGAGGGATCCGTCATCCTAAATATTAAAGACTACAACTCCCATCTGCCCTGTACCTGGGCCATGTCCACTCCAGCTGGCAAAGCCCATTTCCCCATTACCATTATTGTTCAGTGCGAAGTCTAGTTTTCCTATGCATCTATCCTGAGTGTTTTCACTGTGTATGCCTTTCTGTTATTACCTGGACTTTTACCTGGATTACGATTGTTCTCTGCCCCTTGGACTTTGCCTGTTTACTAGACTCTTGTGTTTTGGATTGCTGCCTGCCCCGACCTGATATCTGGTATTTGATTCTGATTTGCCCTGCCTTCGTTTTTCCTGTTCGCTTTGTTTGGCCATTGCCTGTTTGACTCTGCCATTGCTTAATAAACTGCATATGGATCCCAACAAGTCGTATCTTCATAAGGCTTATCTTCATACTGGCTGGAAATCCTTCTTGGCACAATAAGATCTGTGCTGTCCAGCATCAAAGCGTGCATGGATTTGCCTCTATTGCTTGTGATCAGGCTAGCGCAAACATGCAACAGTGATTCAAGAACAAAGGAGGACTGGACAGGGATAACACAGAATCGAGCTGCATTGTATTGCTGGATATTGTCACAACATAAGAGCTGCTATAGCCAGACAGTGTGAGTCCACGGACATGCAAAGACCTTGACATCAGTTAAATTAAGGTGGATAAAAAGGTTGTGACCAGAATAATTTCCACCGTTGATTCCATGCTGAACCGTTTTGACACATCCCAAGATGGCATTGTGTGTCTTAGCTCTGGGAGAGTTGCAAATCAAGGAGGATTTGCAGATGGTGCTATTCTCTTTTATGGCATGGCAGTTATTGAAACCCTTCATTCCAGACCAAATACCTTTGGAGAACTTACTGATGTCATACTGCAGTACATAGTCAAACTTGCTCTGCAGCATCAATATACATACTTGATACTCCTGGATACTTTGTGATTGACCAGCAGGGCCAGCTCGTGGGGTTGTGGGGCCCTAGGCAAGACAATGAAAAGGGGCCCCACTTGTATAAAAGTACACACAAAAATGACAATGTATACATAGTGTATATTGTATATTGAAAATAATCACAAACATTCATCTCATATGAAAAATACTTTAGTATTTTCTATAGTTTTTCATGTGGTATACATTATGGGCATCTTTCTAATTACACATTAATGTGTTTAAATGATGTAAAGCACTTTAAATGATGTAAAGCAGAAAATACCTTTACTTTGAGCTTGCCTTATTTCAGCTCCTGAAAGGCACCATTTTGGCCATACTGTTTAATTTGTTTTTTAGGTGTAACATGAACATTAAATTGTTATGAGATACATTACTACATTACCCATAATCATTCCAAGCATGCACAGTGAAACATAAAACAGGTCTCCAAGTTGAACAGCCTCTGGTGTGTTGGAACAAGGTATGCAAGGGAAGTCAGCAAGTCAGAACCATAACTTCGGGATAAGGGTTGGCTCTAAGGGCTAAGCCCAAGCCGCAGCTGGAGGATAATATTATAGGGTGTATTATTTAGAGTGTTGTAGTTATACACTTACAAGTACTTCCTCCAAATGGACAATCATCTAAGAGCGTCTCTTTACTGTCCTGTGCAATTAAAATACATTTTATGACAAAGTCATAGACTGTCTCCACTACTGATATTGATTTTACTATTGAAGGAAACTTACTGCACATGCTTCAGCCATCACTTGTAGGGAACAGGCAAAAGTGTGGGTGTGTTATTCAAAACTGCACAAAAAAGTTGGGTTGGGTACACAAGGGAAAAGCAACATTTTCTTCCTTTCATGTGAATGCGGTTCAGGACAAGATTGTTTTTTTATGAAACTGCAAAGTCTGTTTGACATCAAAATATTAATTTACAGATCAAATGACAGCGAGTTAGACACTCTTAAATCAGAGTGAACCTCATCCAAAAACCTTATTCCCCTATTTACCTGATGAGCATTTTTACATGATTCTCTAAATGTCTTTATCAGCACAAACTATACATATAGCATTAACATGTACTTTGGGTCATAAATCTACATGTTTTGACATGCCCGCTGGTCATGTAATGAGATATATGTTTGACAAATGGAAAAGTGATTTTTTTGGTACAGACCTATGTGCCCTCCAGAAGCCTGCGTTCAGCTAGTGAGCAACACCTCGTGCCACAGAGGCAAGAAATCACTGGCACAAACCTTCTCCTGGGTTGTTCCCTCCTGGTGGAATGACCTTCCAGTCTCTATCAAAACAGCTGATTTACTCTCCATCTTCAAAAAAAGACTAAAAACTCACCTTTTCAGACAATACTTCCCCAATTAATACCACTCAACTACTACTAACACTTTTTTCTTTTCCTTTTCTTTTCGTCTATACGTCGCTCTTCTCTATATTTAAAAAAAAAAGGTGGTGGGGGGGACAACTGCACTTGTTTGCTTACGCTATACTAGTTTAGGGAAAATGGTACCATGCTTATTTTTTCAGTTGATGCACTGTTTCTATTGTTCCTTTATTTGCAAGTCGCTTTGGATAAAAGCGTCTGCTAAATGCATCTTATGACTGCGCAGCCCCAGTACAAAGTAGTACCACAGAAACACTGGTCTATTTAATTAAGGCTATGGAGGAAATTAATAGACGTCCATCTACAACTGTCACATTGTTCCTCGCTTACATGTGATGTCCTGGGATGCCCCACCTGCTTGAGCAGGATCTTTAACGCTTCAGGTGCTGTGTGTCATGTAGACTTGGCCGAAATTTTGGAAGAACTTCAATACCGGAGTCAGGCAAGTGGTAATAGAGACAGTAAACCTCAGCAAAACTAAAACTATCACCTTTTGGAAAAGATCCAGATCCCAACTAGCACAACACACATTTACATTACTTTGTAATATGCACTTTGCTGTCTAGTTCAATTCATTACATCATGCACAACAGTAGCTGTAGCAGAGATGCTGTCAACAAACCAAAGCACACCAGCAATTCAACACTGTTTGTAGATGTACGTGAAGTCCTGGGACAGTTGTTGAATTGTTCAACCAAAGCCTTGTACTGCAAAAAGTCAAAATTGATGAGGCTGGGCAATCATCCATGCAACCATTAGACATTGTCAGACAAACATCCACAACTGGAACTCCAACAGTGCTTTCAGGTATGCATGAAAGGAAAACCTTGTACATTCATTGTTGTGCACATATGTGCTACACACATGATGAAACTGTTGTGCACCAAAAAAGTGTGCAAAGGAAACAAAGATTGTTGCTGCATTCATTTGCACTACTGCAGAATGCCACCTCACTGTCAGAGATGCAGTTTGGGAAATAAATGTTTTGTCTACCCTTGACAGTCTGAAAAGACTGCAAAATAAAATCTAAGAAATGCTTGAAAAAATAAATCACTTGTAGTATTAGTATTTATGGAATCAACACCAAAGACAATCATACATGACTCACCATTTGCAAAACTTTTGAAAAAAACATTACAGGAGACTTCCGGTTTCCGGTTTGCTGTTGCTGCGGGTCCGAGTTAGAGCTCCGTTGAAAAACTTTGCCAACTCTGTTATAATCTGCAAATTTTTAAGCCTATGTACTTCTGCTACGTTCCATATTGCGTCCGACTAGACTAGTAATACTAACTATTGCTGACCACCGTTTCAACAAAACCTTAAATCAATACACGCTACCGGCTTTCTAGCAGATCTTCCTAAAGCATGGCTAATATTTCAGATGTTTGTTTACCTCTGTCTGCAGGCAATGACTCGCTCGAGCAGGACACAGTTTGGGCGGAACTTAAAAATATTGAGAAGATGATGAAGGACCTTCTCGAGAGGCAGGCGCGGCTACTTGAGCGGAAAAGCTCATTGGAAACCTCCCTCGTGGTAAGTTCACGGCTAGATCTAAGCTCAGCTATCACTCCTATGCTGTCTATCCCCAAGTGCAGGGCCGCCACATGACCAGGCATCATGACCTTCACCCCGGCGCCCAAACACCACCAGACGAAGGTGCGGTCCAGGACCCAGGCAATCTCCAACCTGCCAACGCCACTGAACTCCCCGCCCGCTGCCGCATAGCAATCCGCGAGAGTCGGCAAAACCGAGAGTCGGTGCTGTGATAATCGGAGATTCCATTGTCCGCCATGTTGACGCTACCAGGGATCAAGGTAAGGTGCGCACATACTGCTTTCCCGGCACGTGTGTGCTTGATATTGCTGCACAGGTACCTGCGATCCTGAAGAAGAACGATAGAAGCGAAACTCTAAAAATTCTAAATTCTAAAAAAGGATTTTAGGAGCCTTGTCGAGTCTGTACGCCATGCATCGCCCGCAGTGAAGATAGTGATATCCGGACCACTGCCCAACTACAGACGCAGTGACGAAAGGTTCAGTAGACTTCTGTCATTAAATAATTGGCTAAGATCATGGTGTATTGAACAGAAGCTGCTCTTTATAAATAATTGGGATCTTTTTTGGGAGCGACCGAGGCGAATGTCTCGCTAATGTCGGACCTCATCACCAGGACCATTCTCACAGATTGACGCACAGAAGTTCAAACCCTCTTCCTAGCTGCTGCCGTTTTGATAAATTATCAACTAATGATATATGCACGGCTAACTGAATAGAGATTGTGTCTGTTCCCCGGTGAAAGAACAAAAATAAACTTAGAGCATTAAACCGGCAAAATCTCATCTCAAACAACGTGAGAAATCGTAAACATCTGCTCAAGCTTGGCCTTCTTAACATTAGAGCCGTTTCAACTAAGGGGGTTATCGTAAATGAAATGATCTCAGACCATAGTTTTGACATTTTTTGCCGGAACGGAAACATGGCTAAAACCTGATGACTAAGTTGGTTTAAATGAATGTGCTCCACCAGGCTACTGCTATAAGCATGAGCCACGTCTGACAGGTCGTGGAGGTGGCGTCGCAATTATCTATAATAATTTTCTAAATGTGTCGCAAACTACAGTTCATCGTTTCACCTCATTTGAATTACTACAGCTTAGAGTTACATTACCAGATAGAAGTAAAAAATCCTCACTCTCATTTGCGTTGGTTACTGTGTATAGACCCCCTGGCTCCTGCTCTCAGTTTTTAAGGGAATTTGCTGATTTTCTAACCGATCTGTTGGTGTCTGTTGACAAAGCCATAATCATGGGAGACTTCGATATTCATGTAGATGTTGTCAATGATGCTTCAGGAACAGCATCCATGGGCCTCCTTAATTCTTTTTGGCATTAAACAAAATGATAGTTTACCCACCCATCACTTTAACCATATCCTTGACCTAATTCTATCTTATGGTCTTGACACTGTAAATTTAGAAATTATACAGCAGTGTGATGAAATCACAGACAACCATCTAATTTCCTGGATAATTGACTCTGGTGACTTCGACCTTAATGTCCCACATTTTCATAAGGGCAGAAACATAACGCCTACCACTAAAAACATTTTTATTAGTACGCTGCCCTACCTATCTAATCTACTAAATCCATAGAGTTAGAAACTCTAACAACAAGTCTAAATCACAGTTTTACCAGGACTCTTGATACGGTCACACTGCTTAAAATCAAAAAAGTTAAAGACAGAAGGACAGCTCTGTGGTATAACACCACGACTATTACCTTAAAGAGAGAAACTCGTAACCTAGAGCGTAAATGGAGAAAGAAAAACAAACTTAGAGGTCTTTCATCTAGCTTGGAAGGACAGTATGAATCGTTATAAGAAGTCCCTAAAATCAGCAAGGGCTGCACATATCAGCTCAGAAATAGAGAGACATAAAAACAATCCCAGGTTTTTATTTACCACAGTAGCCAGACTAACGAGCAAGTAAAGCCGTCCAGAGGATAATGCATCTGCGAACTTGGGGAGAAACGATTTTGATCATTTTTACAGAAAAAATTGAAAAAATACGTAATATAATTGAATCCATGTGGCCTATGACGGTTTTGCAAAATTCAGTGTTGGTTAATGTTTCCTCTCAGGAGCAGTTTGACTGTTTTTCACGTATAAGCCAGGATGCTCTAAATAAGTGATCTGTTTGGATAAGCATGTGATATTGGGACATCTGTGGTTGTTTTCAAAACAAGCCTAAATTACCTGATGGTTCATATAAAAATCTGGAAATCTCTAGCTGCACAATGGAATGGTATTAGTTGCATTTCTGTGAAGTCATGTCTAAAAGAAACAGAGTTACAGAATGATACAGTGTTCAAAGACAGCGCTGTAGACTTGATAGTGAAGTCTGTGATAGTGAGGTCAACCATAATGCCCCACGCTTTCGTAAGGGTAGAAACATCACACCTAGCACTATAAACAGCTTCACTAGTTCTCTGCCAGATCTATCCGATTTTCTCAACTCACCCAAAACCGCTAAAGATTTAGATTCTCTAACAACTAGCCTAAAACACAGTTTTACCAGTACTCTTAACACTGTCGCACCACTGAAACTGAAAAAATGTTACTAACAGAAGGTTAGCGCTGTGGTACAACACAACTGGCATGTTAAAGAGAGAAACCCATTTACTAGAGCGAAAATGGAGAAAAACAAACCTGGAGGTGTTGTTTCGCTTGGCATGGAAGGACAGTATGACTAGTTATAAAAAGGCCCTAAAATCAGCAAGGGCTTCACATATCAGCTCAGAAATCAAAGACATAAGAACAATCCTAGGTTTCTACTTACAACAGTCTTCCAGAAGATAATACACCTGAAAACTTGGGGAGTAACGATTTTATGGTCTTTTTTAAAGAAAAAAAATTGACAATATACGCAATAAAATTGAAGCCATGCGGCCTGCGGCGGTTATGGATAACTCGCTGGTGACAAATGTTTCCCCCCAGGAGCAGTTTGAATGTTTTGCACCAATAAGCCAGGATGCTCTCAAACTCAGGTCATCAAAACCAACTACGTGTCTCCTAGACCCTTTACCAACCACTCTATTCTTAGAATTATTACCAGACATACAGGAGTGTCTCCTGAACATCAATTCCTCTCTGTGCCTCGGTCATGTCCCGAGCCCCTTAAAGCTAGCAGTTATTAAGCCGCTTTTAAAGAAACCTCAGCTGGATTTAAATGATCTTGCAAATTACAGACCAATCTCAAACATTCCTTTTATGTCAAAGATCTTTGAAAGGGTTTTATTCTCTCAACTGTCTGCTTTTTTACAGAGAAACAACATTTTTGAAACTTTTCAGTCAGGGTTTAGATCACATCACAGTACAGAGACTGCCCTGATCAAAATTACAAAAAGGCTTCATGTCACAACTAGTTTCACTGGATCTTAGCGCAGCTTTTGATACCATAGATCATGTCTTGCTGCTGGATCGCCTACAGAATCATGTTGGCATTCAAGGGCAGGCCTTGCAGTGGCTCCACTCATATCTATTTGACTGGTATCCGTTTGTACATATAAACGGGCAATCATCTGCCTCAATGCCAGTATGGTATGGTTTGCCTCAAGGTTCTATTTTGGGCCCTCTGCTTTTTACAATCTATATGCTTCCATTAGGAAATCTTTTTTTTTATTGTTTATAAATTTACAGAAACAAATAAGGCAAACAAAACAGTGAGAGGTATTCAACATTAAGTAGCAGAGTACACAAGTATGAAAGCATACCCAATCAAATCCAGTTTATGTTGGCTTAAATCTTAAATGAAATTACAGCATATGGATGATCAGTTTGATAACAATGGATAGGCACAAGTCAAAGGGTTCATGGAGGATCCCAAAGAAAATTCCAGGTTTTTAATAAGACATGGGTTTTATTTTTTAAGCTGTATGTTAGATATTCCATATGCAATGTGTAGTTTATGATATTTCTAAATAACTTAAATGTTGGAGGTTCCTGTTTCCAGTTTAATAGAATACATTTTTTAGATACATACGAAATCAACCCTATCCTTTTGGTAAATAAGGGATCCGATATCTCATTTAAGTCCGCCCCTAAAAGATRTATYAAAGGGGTCTTGTGATATTTCTTCCCCAGGGCCATCTCAGAGAACCCATGTATGGCATCCCAAAACACCTTTAGTTTTTCACAGTACCAAAAAATATGCATAATGGTGCCCTTATGTTTCTTACATCTGTTACATAAAGGAGATGCACCTGGATATATCTTACTAAGGCGAACTGGGGTCAAGTATACTCTTTGTATAAATTTATAATTTAGTTCAATTATTTTGTTATTAGAAAATGAGAGACACATCTGTATACTTCATCCCATTGATCATCATCAAAGATATCTTATCTCAGATATCTTTCCCTTTAGCACTGATGTGTTCTCTAGAATACTTTTTAATTCAGATAATTTCAGTGAGATGTGACCCTTTGCCAGAAAATCATTTATCATATGTCTAAGTTGTAGGTATTTATAAAAGTCTTTATCAATGCCATATTCATTCTTTAATTCAGAAAAGGATTTGAGTGTGCCCTCTTCAAGAACCTGTCCAAAAGAGACAATGCCCCGATCCCTCCACTTTGCAAACAATGTCCCTCCTATAGAGGGCGGCAAATCTGGGTTATAGAGCAAAGGTGACAAGATAGAAAGTTTTGAATGCAAGCTGCCAAATCTTTTAATTTCCTGCCAAGTTTTCAGTATATTATGAATCACAAATGACTTCCTGCAATTATTTATCCGCTTTATGTTAGTAATGTAGGGTAGTGATGGTAATGATACTGGATAAATGGCTTGTCTTTCAATATCGGTCCACTGTGCATTGTCCCGAGGATGTACCCAACTTATAATATTTTTTGTTTGTGCTGCCCAATAATATAACTGGAACTCTGGAAGCCCTAAACCACCGTTTTCTTTTGATTTACATAAGGTTTTAAAAGCAATCCTTGGCGGGTGGCTATTCCAAATAAAGGAGCTAATTTGCTTATTTAAGGCTTTAAAAAATGACTTATTTAAATAACATGACAGAGATTGAAAAAGATAATTATAACGTGGCAGCACATTCATCTTGATCACATTGGCAATAAAGACCAATATTCTAAATCATCCTTTATTTTTTTATTCAACGGAAGATAATTATTGCTAAACAACTCCTCAAGTTTAGGGGATATCATCACACCAAGATATTTAAAACCCGTCTTGCTCCAAGTAAAAGGTGATAAATTGTGAAGATTTTCAGTAATTGGAGATGAAAGTAGGCAGGCATTTGACTTAAAGTTAATTTTATAGCGCGATACATTGCCAAATTTATTAATAATACTAAGTGTTGCAGGAATAGATTGTTCGGGTTTGGTTAAATATAAAAGAATATCATCCGCATACAGCGAGATCTTATGGACTCTATTTGTAATACATACCCCCGAGACATCATCCCTACTCCATATAATTTCAGCGAGTGGTTCAATTGCCAATCATCGTCTGTTTTATCAATTGCCAATCATCGTCAAAATTATTTAGAAATAATTTTAAGGTCAACTGGCAGTAAAGAGATGGGGCGATAAGACATGCATTCTGTGGGGTCTTTATCCTTTTTATGAATTAAAGTTATAATGGCG
>JBAJNP010001195.1:0-66778 GCA_036877545.1 Yasuhikotakia modesta
CAAAAGCCAATTCTGTTAATTGGAAATGAGATTTCACAGTTTTGGCCATACAGTATAAATGTATGTTGAGAAAACAAAACCTCTTACCTTTCTGTCATTTCTGTGGAGAACATAGAAAGTCACAAATGAGTCAAGCAACTTTGGATAATTAATTTAAACCCTTTTGTGAGATCTCTTTCACACACATCACACACATACATTTATCTCATACATTAAGGGACACTTACTTGGTAGATATCCCTTTTTATTGGCATACCAGAGTCCAAAGAGGAGCAGTCCTACTGCCAGCAAAGCCACAATAACCCCAGCAACGATGCCACCAACATTTACATCACCTAACATAAATACAACCAATAACAACTCAGTCAGGACATCTGTCACACAAGAGCCTATTACATCTACCTAAAGTGTGTCAATTTAGTTCAAATGTTTTGAATTTAAAGAAGTGTGTTTATGAATGTGTTTATTAAATTTATGAATGGTAAATACTTTTTTAATTTTTGAAAAAATTACCCCACTAGTATTATTCACTATTCATTGCACTTAAACATTACGAAGGTATATATCACTGATCAAGTGAGTGATTTAAATATCCTTGTAAGGTGTCACATTGTTGCAACCATCCACAGGGTCTAAACAGTACAAACCATTTTGCATTTAATTAAAGAACAGGGTACTCATTTATTTTTACGCTGCACATTTATGTAACATTGAGAACATATAAGTGCAGCTGATGACAACGTTACTTACGAACATCCATTTGCATTTGATCGCCGCGCTGTGTGCCTTCACTATTGGTGGCTTCACAGTAGTACGAACCGATGTCCATCTTAGACACACTCAGAAACTCCTGATCAGATACACACAAAACAAAATTTACAATTCCATACATGACAATAAGTTAAAATCTCAAAAAAGAAACACTGGGTGCATGAAACTTCATGCATTTTAAAATAGACAGATTTACTTGCATCTAATTAAGTTGAAAAAGTAATTTATAGTGTTTAGTTTATAGTGTAAACTCTTCAAGGATTATCTGATTATAGATATATACACCTACCAGGTTACCGTTGAAGGAGTTCAACTTGTAAGTAAGATTCTTAAATGCGGGAAACTTGCTTGGATCCTCGGGGAGGGGGGATCCGTTTTTGTACCACTTGTAGGTGGGTGGGGGGGAGCCGACTATGTCGACGCATGTCAGGAGGGCGTTACTACCAGTTGTCACTGATGCAGGAATTCGGGATACAGGCTTGGCAGGAGGCACTGAAGAGGACAATGGGAATTTACAATTCTATATTATATAAAGGCACAAGCAGACCACTGTTGAATGGGCCATCATTATGAAATCATCTTACATTATAGAAGTCATAGAAACAGTATGGACAGGAAGACATTAAATGGATGAAATAATTTATGATAATTTTACCAAGGACTGTGAGCTTGATGGTCTTCTCAGCATAGCCATTATTTCCAAACACCTCACAGTCATAGTCACCAGTATCTGCTCGCGTCACCTTATTAAACCTCAGTCCTCCATTATAAACGGTGATACGGGTCGCGTATTGACCTAATGACAACACAAAAAGCACAATACCATTATTGCACCCCATTACTCAAATACAATAAGAAAGCAGATGAGTTTATAACAACTATCTTTATTTCATACCAGTTGGCTTGCCATCAAAATATATGAATGACTGAGAGCCTTTGATATCTTTGAACTTCCATTCCACTCTGGGTGATGATCCAAAATCAGCAGAATAGGAACATTTCATATCCACTCCTGAAATATAAACAATATCTCAATTAAATCTGATGTTTTATTTTGTAGGCAAGCAAAACAATATTTAATTGTAACATTAAACTCAAGACTACAAAGTTAAGACTTAGAATCTGTTTTCTAATAAAAAACACATTTTATTTTATCCAAAAATTCCATTTGCGTTTACACAAAGAAACAAAAACTTTTTTCCTGACTTACCTTCATTTTCCTTCACCTTAAGTGCAGGATTACCAACATCAACCGAAAAAGCATGCAAGCCTGTAGACATAAGAAATAACTCATTTACATTAAATGCACACATTAGACAGACACTTTTACCCAATGCCACTTGGGTTGGTGTGGATTGTCCTATAATTTCAAATTTCAGTGTTTTAATTTCATTGGCATTCATTGGTTTGGGGGATAGCCACACCCACTGAAGCTCAAGTGTCCCACAAAATTCACCCTAGATTGAAGCTATGCATTTTATGTGTTTCATGTGTTCTCTGGGAAACTAATTCACAACCTTTAATGCTCTACCAAGTGAGCTCAACTACATCAATTATAGAAATGCCATTCAGCAACTTCCGGTCACACTTAAAGCTAACAAGTATATGAAGTATGGATGTTTTTCTCTACAGGTTTTGTATACTTTATACTTAGACTACAGGATATGCAAGAAATTATCAATATCTAAAGAATGTTTTATATGTGTAAAAAATGTGTTATAACAGATCTTTACAAAGAGGGACAGATTTGAAAGCATTGTATTGTGTTTTGAACACTGACTTGGATACTGACCAACATACTACAATAAGACAGGCTTCCCATAAATATTGCAAAGAAATATAAGATTATCCCAAATCATTGTTGCTCTCTGTCGAAACCTTCAAACTTAACATGAAACCACGAGTTGCAGCTTTTTGCTGTCCTAAAAATGTTGAGAAATTAACTTGAAAACGACATACAGCTTTTCTGCATTCAGTGACATAGTAATCGATTACAGATATGTCACAGCCTAAATGCTTAATAAATCTGATAATATAAAGTATTTTAAATAATAGTGTATTAGTCAGTTGACAACTTCCTGGTTGTTTGGGGCGATCGGGTTTCGGATGGGGGTTGGGTAAAATGTCGAAATACAGGTTCTTCAGGTGGTACAGCCAGGCTGTGCAAGGTTTCGCACTTTAATGCACAACGTGGGACTAAATCTTAAAAAGTGTTTTTTCTATTTAACCTGCACACAAAAGTTACGCAGCTTACGTACGCAGATCTCGCAGTTATTATTATTATAGGCAATATTCCGGTTCTCGGTTGAATCGATACAGCTCAAACCAGCTATTGTGAATCCGTACACTTTTACTGAAAGCATAGACGTATAAAATATTATTTGACAATAATAAACAACCGATAATTGGTCAGTGTTTTGGCAACGCAAGATCCTACCTGTGGTTGAAATTGTGAGGAACACAAAGACGAAGGTCAACATATCCACTCAAAAACGTCAGATGCGTCTAATATAGAGTATAAATCTTCTTTTTATAAAAAAAAAACAGGTTCTATACCACAGGTTATTAAAACAAAAAAAGTGTTAGTCTAAGTGCTATTAAAAAGTATTGTGTATTTGCTAGGCCCTGGCAAAATTTACACTAATGTCAAAATAACCAGAACGCTTGAAACTAAACGCCCGTCTGTGTTACCTGCCCTGGTGTCTGATTGGTCAGACATGTGAGCCCTCGCCCGCCCACTGCATGACGTAGTGAAAGTAAATGCAAATATGAGGACACACTTTCTTCTAATAAAACACTCCCCAATAATGGCTAACCACGGTATGTAAATATGGTCTAGGATTACCTGTGAGGATGGGATGATGGGTATCAATCAGCTGTGTGGGCTGTTGTTACCATGGTAGCAGCAGTGATGGAGGCAGGATAGTAGTATGGAAGTTCAGCAATTACATTTCAGCCATTTTGAGTAAATCTAATTTAAAGACATTAAACAGTTATAGCAATCATTAGTCACCATGTCTTCCAGATTATAACATCTGAAAACATCTAACAACCTATAGTCCCTGTTCTGTAACAGGTAACAGTTTATTTGAATGTTTATGTATGAGCCACTTTTTAAACTTTTCATCATTGATTTACAAACAAGGTTTTGCATTTTTGAGTCATCATTACACCAAAACATTCCCAGGTTTGGCTCAATTCTTACAAAACTTCTGACAGTGAAGTTCATTGTGTTTACAGCATTGTTTTGCTGTATAATGCCTGGGTGGTTTGCGTATTGATCGAAACATTTTGTCATCTGAATTTAAAGTTTACGTTTGGGAGGTAAATGTTACATTGTGTTCTTCTGGATATAAAATAATGGAAAATATATATATTCTGGTTTAAAATCATAGTAAAAAAATAATAAAAATTTCAACAAACTGTTATTTATGAAACTGACAAATTAATATTTTTGCTCCATTTAAAAATAAATCAATATTTTAATTGGGATAAGCTCAACAAAGTTTTTTTTTAAACAACAGCACTTTAATTTACTGTCATGTGTACATTTCTGAAGTTCTGTCCCCACATTGATTGTCCAATCATTGCTTAAGTAAATACTTATACCACATATTTCACATTATTGAACCAACGAAGGGCTACAAACTGTATAGTTATAAAAAACATATACTTATCTAAAACCTATATCGCTACACCATATGCCTTTACAGTAGTCCTACAAAGGTAAAGCCATTCTTTAGACACAGAGCTACAAATTTACAGATGTGACAAAATCAGTGCAGTAAAAACAGAAAATTATCTAAGAACAACCAACGTGTGAAACACTGAAAAAAGAAAAAACAAGGCCATGCTCAAGATCTTAAGATCATTCACCACATATTATTTCAGAGGCAAAGTAGGTTTAAAGCAAGTCTGTCAGTTTAGAGGCTGTGTTGTCCAGAGTCGTGTTAAATGAGGTCTCGCTAGAACATGTGATTTCAAAAGCTATTTAAATAGAATTCGTGATAAAACCACAGTAGATAAAATCTGATCTGCAGTCTTATAAGTCACTGAGTGTCCACCGATGCTCCCACAATGCCATGCTGTCTCAACTGATTTCTGATCATCTGGTTCTTTGATTTCCACTCTTCCACCTGTGAAAATGTAAGAAAGAGAGTATGTGAGAAAAACAAGACCGACTGCTGAGGTCAAATGAAAGGGTGTGAAACTGACAGGACTGTATTATTCATAAAATAAAAAATGTGATTATAAAAAAATACACGTATGAATAAATTAATACATTAAAGTAACAAATGAAACCATTATAATGGTTTGTGAATACAAGTTCAAGTTTATTTATAAAGCGCTTATCACCATGGCACAATGTTACAAAGCAGCTACAGTACAAATGAAACAGTTTCTTTGAAATGAAAATTTATGAAAAGGAAATGATTAGCATTAGCTTATCATTAAACTATGATAAGCTAACGCTAATGTCTAAGCTAATGCTAATACCTCTTGCTTAAGAAGCTGATTGTCCATCTTTAGTCTAGCCAAAGAATTAAGCTCCTCCTCCAGCCGTGCGTTGCTCTGACGTAACTCCTGGATAAAATCACATGCCTTGGACAATATCCCACCTTTACTCTATATGCAAGACCAGAGAACAATCTCTATTACCCAGGATTCCCAGTTTTTAAATACATTCAGACTCTTTTTAAAACACACACAGCACTGTGCTGCAATATTGGTGATAATACTTATGTTTTGTAATATGTCTTATATGTCAATTTGTTTACATTTAAAACCTTTTTGGAGCCTCTATGTTATTGTAAAGTATGATACAAGTACATAATATAATCACAACAAACAATAATATAGGATTTATTTTCTAGTGGGATTTATTTTTATCAAACTAACTACTGCCGCTGCTGGTGCTAACTAAACTTACTTGACCGTTCTTGGTTGCCTCCACATTGCAGTCTGGGATGGTTTTGGAAAGCTGAACAATCCAATTGTTAATCTTGTCTCTGCGTCTGCGTTCCACTGTAAAAGAAACAAGATGTTTATATTCAGAAGTCAGAGAATGCACAAATTTAACAGCTAATGCAGACTAATAAAAATGTAACAGGAGTGAATGAATAACAGGGTGGAGCTGGTGTTTGAGCTTATAATGACTTTAAATGTAACTCAACCTTCATTGTGTTGAGCCCTCCGCTTGTCATCCCTGGAAGTGCGTGGCATTACCGGCTTACTGTGATGTCAGCCATAGAAACAGAGGATTGGTCGAATGTTGATTCATTATAAGATTACTGTAACAGATGAGATAACTGTCTGTGGACGCTGTTTATGTATTAAAACACAAACCTGTGCTGAGTTGTGGCTAGAACATCCTGAGGTGACATCATTACGTAAAGTTGACCTACGGGAAAAATACAGAAATACACAAGAATAAACATAATTGATTTTCTCCTAGACCACCTATATTATTATTTTGTAAAAAATAACAAATACGTTGTTGTATATATACAGAAATGCAACAGTATGTAAACACGATTCACTTTTACCTGTGGAGGAGGGTTGAGATTGTACTGTATCTGCTGTATGGATATTGGTTACCATGGTACCCGCAGCTGCATCAGCAATGGTGGCTGGATAATAATATTGAGTTTCAGATGCCTCCCCTTCTAGACTGTCAGACTGAGAGATTACAGCCAGTTAGCACAGATCCACATGCATCCACATGAACAAACACTCTTTAAGAGAAAAACACTTATGATCATATTAGAGCAAACAGAGTCACACCTGGGTCACAGGTGGGGATATCGCATGCGCCGCCGTGGGAAACCCAGCGACCACACTGACTGCCGCACCTCCATTTGCATCTTGTTCTACCTGTCCGTCAGCCACATGGATCACCCTGTACGTTACCTGAAGCACAAAATGGCTTTGATCATCAAATCCTTATATCTATATGTACAATAAACAGACATTGAGTGATGCAGGCTGACAAGCCTGGGGGCAGAATGTGTTTACCTGCCCTGCCGTTCCTTCCGTCTTGAAGAGATACTTGATTTGCTGATCTGGGGAATATGTGGGTTCGGCTGTTGCAACAACATCTAAATGTTACCGTTCAGTGACTTCTGATCAATAAAGTTCAAAAACCTCTAAAATTAAATATGTCAATCTCAACATTAACACGCAGTTCAAAAGGTCATAAAGTCATCGTCTCAGTGATGCAGAATGTAGTCTATGGAGTTTCCTGGCAGGAAAAACTGTTGCTTCCTGGTGTCTCTATTGTCTTCGGTGGTGGGACACATAAGGGAGAAGGTTGGTGTTTCACACTAGTTGTTGTTTCCGGTCGTTACTATCTATGCAGCTTTGAGATATAAGCGATGACTGCATTACAGATCGGCAATATTAAAAACGTCTAAAGCGTTTACAGACATCTCACCATCCTGTACTATGGGAGAATCTCCATTAGAATCAGGACTATTCTGTTCTCTGTAAAAACAAAAAAAAGAGAACAATAAATGATAAACATAATAATAACAATAACAATGTTTTCCCTGTTATTTCGGAGATGCGACAACGTAACGCAACATCTTTGTGACACTAAAGTATGAGACTAAAATTGAAACTTACTTCATACTTCGTTGTGTAAATCGTTGACGGAGTTTCAGCTTCGATGTCCGTAAACACATGAAATCAAAAGGATGGAGTTTGAGCAACAACAAATAACCAGCGGACAGAAAAAGAGAAAAACAGACCATGATCTGTAGAAATAACGGGTCTTGCATTGCACGTGTCAAGTAGTTCCTGTTTAATCCTTAAAAACAATCCGATGCAGGTTACGTGTTTGTTTTTAACCTCCACACCATCACTGTGTCTGCGCTCAAAAGCGACGTCTAAACGCCTTGCTATCTAACTACAGATACGTTGCACACCATTGTGCCATTATCACTCATCATAACTTAAAGTTCACGACGATTATCTTGATAAAATAGCATATATAGCAATATAGCATTCGTGCTAGACAACCAGAGGTGGCTTTAAAAACATCGCACATAATTAGACTTGCGACTTATTATATACCTTTTTAATAAGGTATATAATATATAAAGTGTTCGTGTTACCCTATACCAAAAACAATAACATGTTAGATTTCCTATAAGACTTACCTGGATATCTTCAACAACAGACACCGAAGCGACACATGTTTGCGCATGTGCAGTATTACGTTTAGTGTTTGCGTTGGTCACTAGAGGGAGCAATAAATACACAACAGCCACAGTCGGTGTACAGAAACTTTATTGAATCACGTTGTTGGCACTACAAATAAACAGGACATTCTGGTTAACATTAGTATCTTTGATCATCATCCCAACATGTGTGTCCCATCTGATCACATGCCTAATTTTAACAACCCCCCCCGCCCCATGGAATCCATTATAAAATAAATTACTGTATACAGAATTTACTTCACAACATCCAAAAGGAAAACCCAACAATCCCAGAACCACATTTATACATTATATGCGTTTACATGATACTTAAGATATATAGGCACACAACAGTATTTTTGACATCAGCATTACCCAAGCCAGTGCATAATTTACCATGTTTTTTCAGTATCTAAAAACCACATACCAACCACACTAACTCCTGAGAAAAGTCAAATACCTAGATTCAATTAATACATTGAGCTTTTTTTTGTACAAGCTAAAGGATTTATAATGTTGTTTAGATGGGGAGGGGTACCGAGAGAGCCATTCCATGCACCCACAGCTCACAGAAGCTCGAATATCACTGGAGATGTAAGAAAAACTAGCAGAAATGCTACAGCACTGTGCTGCAGAACACACCAGGCAGAACAGGTCTGTAGATCACCTGGGGAAAAAGAGATTTTCATATATTTAATTTGTAATTAATTTAGATTTTCATAAGAAATTAAAGTACAAAAAAACCTTGATGAAATAGTTTTGAAATAACTTTTCTTGGCAAGTAGCGAATTATCAGCAAAAACTATCTATGTTTAGAATAACTATAAAACAAAACTTCTTAGTCTTACTCTTTTTCACGATTATTTGTTTCTGCACCAGCGTGGTAGACTGCTTGAAGAAGCAGGTGAAGTTTTGGGGTTTGTCATTTGAGAAACCAGTCAGATTCAGCCGACACATTTTCTGGTCAAATACAACATTGGCACGATTCTTGTAGGTGCTGTCCGCGACCATGGTGTTATCGTAAGAGGCCACCGTTTTGTTCTCTGTCTGAAAGTAGCAATTATATTTGGTTTCTGGATTTGGAGTTGAAGTTAACTTGCAATCGATCCGTAGGTTTTGAGTCTTAGTTATGCAGGGTGTAGCCTCAAGTGTATTCTGGCCAGCAGCCATGCCTGGAAAATAATAACACCATCTCAGAACATGCAAACATTTTATATAAAAATTTGATTCAATACCCGTTATATCCGGCTTGCATGCTTTTACATGTTCAGTTAATGTCCTCATTAGGCATTAACCTACAATCAAATATCACTGTGCTGCAAGCTAAATAAAGTGTGACACAATGACTCAAGCAGAAGTTGCAAAAATGTTCTTCTCTTTTTTGTGAGCATGTGGTTGTAATTGAGAAGAAGGCTACTTTACCCATCAAACAAAGTGTGGCAATAACAGTATAGTACATCATCTTGACCTTGGGCTACACCTGGGAGCAGAACCTGGGGACAACACATAAAACAACCGTCAACTGTGTCCCACATACGTCTGTGTCTTTCCCAAGACCTAGTTTCCCTGTGTTGTATTGATTAGTTATTTTGTTCACCTGTTACCCCTTCAATTATCTAATTAATTCCATGTTTGTCTGGTCTATATATTTTCCTTGTGTTTCTGTTTATTTGTTCTGTCTGAAGTCAAAGTTAAGGCGTTGTCCCTGTTTCTTGTGAGATTTATGGATTAAAGACTTTCTGTTAATTCTGTGGCTTTGTGCGCTTTATACCATCCATTACAACACGTTAATACAAAACCACCCAGCAAACTATGTTAGGTTGCAAGAACGTTCCCACAATGTTCCCGTTAGTAACTAACTTTAAAACATACAAGTTTTTAGACGCTGTATTAACGTTATTACTTTGGTTATGCGATTGTTGATAAAACTGATAGAAGTGTTGATAAAAAATAAAAGTTTCAACTTAACACCGTAACATTTGTATGGTATACAACGCTAGAAAAACCTTTTGTTACTGAAAAAGCGTTAAAAATTTGACACAACTTTTAGACAACGTTAGCCAACGTTCTGGGAACGGCTGGGAACGTAGTACATTATTGCCCCAGTAGTAACATGTAGGGTGTGTCATGCCATGAAACGACTACGGTGGTATTTTTCGTACCATTACCTACACTAACACTTATGTCAACTAACAGAGTTAATTTTTACATTTGCATATTTTTGGCAACGTTGTAAAAGAATATATTGCGAAACACAGAAATGCTACCAAACAGCGGATGCGGGAGATGCCGCAGTTAGAATTAGGAGATAAAATATTAAAATGCAAAATGCAATTAGCTATTGCGGCAAAATAACACGGAGGAACCGCGCCTTACCGCCCCGTTAGATCAGACACATCAGTCATAACTAGACTCGGGTCTTACATTCTTCACAAGGCGTTACAGTCTTTTATCTGGGGCAGGATTGGGCTCGTTTAAGATTCCTGGGAACTGACATGTACCGGAAGGAATTCATTATTTATAAAGTCTATATTTGTGCCAAAAAGTAGATTAGAAAATCAAAACGGACCTTAACATGGCGAAAACCATCAGCAAATAAGATGTTTGTGCTTCATTTTACTATAATGCATAATAACAGTAATAAAGAGAAGATGGGCCGGGTTGCCCAGCCTGTTATTTTTGTTCTGGTGCTGATGGTCAGGAATGTCCAAAACAGTTACGTCAATCAATCATGATGTAATGTCTTAAACGTTTACGTCTATATATATATATATATTTAGCTTTTGGTGAAGGTGCAAAAAAGTTTGCAGAGATACTTGTATTACCTTTGTGATTTCGGATGCTGGAGCGGGTCCGGTACCGGTTGCTTCCTCAATGATCACAGACAGGAATGAAACGCCCCTGCCTCTCGCGCTGTATCAGATAGAAGAAGCGCCGGCCCATTGCGGCTAGCCAAGACTTGCCACGTTTGTGAAGGTTCTTGTTGTTGATACTGATGAAAATAACGACAAGGCAGTACTCACGTCAAGTCAAATTTATCATTTAACAGTGAACATGTTATCCTATAGTGCACTTTAAACGTAGCTGTAGCAAAATTCATTGAAAACGCCTCTGACTTTATTACAACTTCGTTGCATGTCTAGAAAATATGCTGATGATCATACATTGCAGCCTGTAACAGTTACTCATGCAAAGTATCTTTTAATATTCGCACCTCTAGTTTCTAACTGAATGTGCTATGATAAAACCTCTGATAAGTATATTGTGTGTAGAGCATATGTTACAAAACAGAGCTTAGAAGACAATTGCGTGGTAACATATAGTTTACAGCAAATGAAAACGTCTCTGTGTGTTTGTGATATAGGTCAGTGACAACAAACATATGTTACACTCTTTCCTTTATTTATATATACTTCTCAGTTGATCCTTCAGGAAATGACTAGAGATAGAAGACAGTACAGTGAAAAATATTCAACATTTTCCACACAATTTTAAGTGCATGAAATGTGCATGTTAGTGCTGCTTTGAGTATATTGCTATGCAATCTTTGTGAGCTTTTATTGCCTAAATGAAACAGACTTTGCACATTGTACACAAAAACTCAGTTTAAGTATACCTTAAAACCTAAGGCACATAGGGCTAATGCAGGGAAGCAGCTACACTTTGTATGTGTGTGTGTGTGTGTGTGTGTGTGTGTGTGTGTGTGTGTGTGTGTGTGCATAACGAAGCTGCACTGAGCATGCAAACACAATGGAAGACATATTCATGTAAGATTACATCAAAATACCTACTAAAGTCAAGCCTGCTTATGTTTCTTTGATACAATCATTTAAATACACTTGTTTTCTGTAACAGGCCTGTATCTTTCTTTGACTTGAAAACTGACTGAAAAAACGCCTTTGAAAAGTTTGTGTGAACTGGATACAGGAAACGTACTTGACCTACACATCATGTTCAAGTACTGCAATACAATATGTCAGCAGAGGGGGTGTCCTGCTGAGACTGTTCACAAGGCTGTGATAAAGTGTTTAAGGAGTGCTGTAATGCATTTTGAACTGGACAAATTTCAAGGCTCAATAAAGCACCCAACCAATCACTGAGGTTCTAGATTACTTGTATAATGACTCACGGAGTTATTTCTAGAAACATTACAAAAATGTCAGCAATAAAAAGCATATATTCTTGAGCAGCTGTATGTATGTTATGACCGTAAAGGAAGCACATTCATAAACATACAAAAACTATCTTAAACAAAAACAATAAACATTTAAAACAATACTTAAATACTGATAAACGTTATACGTTTAAATACAGATTATATCAAGTTTCTGCATTTACTTTTTGCTGTTAGGTATTTGAAAGGCTGCATGACTGCAGAAATGCGGCGTTCAACTGACAAACAAGTCTAGAGTTGTTTTCGGGAATGCTACTGTACATTCAATAACACCTGCCTGTAAATGATCATTTTACTGTGGCTGCTGCAGTGTTTGTTTGTAATTTAAATACATAACATACAATTGAATAAACACCGTACTTCAGTGGGCCATCCCAGCTAACACATTTAGGCTGCAAGAACGTTTCCCATAATGTTGCCATTAAGCAGCAAAAACGTTACAAATGTTATTTCTAGGAGCATTCAGAGCATCCAGTTTTTTAAAAGACTTTTGTTCATATTTTGATATGAAACGTTCTGAGAACGTTCCCTGATAGTTGGGATGTGTCTGTCACAGAAAATCCTCATGATGTATTATGGAGAAACGCTACAGAAATCCAGACAGTCAAAATGTCTGTGTAAGACCCTTTTAAACAATATATAAATGTTAATTTATATATTAACATAATAATACATTTTAATTAAAGAGAAAGAGATGATTAAATGGTGGCTTTGAATTTCAGGCTGCTGGGCGTAAGACTGGTCATCCTGACAGGAGCCCAAGAGAAACAGGAAGTGATAGAACAGCTCCAAGTATCCATGGACTGGTGTGAGACAATATGCTTAATGCAGAGCATACCAGAAGATTTCCTGTTTAAAATACAGAGATAGATCATAAGCAATGGGGAAAAAACACCACCACCTAGATTGTGAAATCACATTGTGAAATATTGTTTTTACAAGCAGTAACAACAAGTTCATTTAAATATAAACAGACATTGCTTAACTCTTTAATAATAATTGCAGTCCCATCACAAATGACAAAAAAGGACAGACTTTGTTGAGACATGTTTTCAACTCACTTTGGTGGAATGCCATGCTGTTTTCCTTCCAGGTGCTGCCCTGGTAGACCCTGCAGGTGTAAGTGTACGCCCGGTCATCAGACATGGGCATCCAGATGAGGCGACAAATGTTAGGGGGCTCCAGGGTGACATTGACCCTGCGTCGAGTCTCAATAGGTGGTATAAGTTGAACTGGATTATTTGGGTAAGTGGATCCCATAAGTCGGCCATCTTGTTTATACTCGCAGAAAGGCCCGGGGATCTTGTGTGTCTCTGGAAATTCACAGTCCACTCGAAGATTCTTCTCCATGTAAGTAAGGCAGGCATACATCTGTGGCCCTCGAGGGGTGTTCCAGAACCACGAGTCAAAGTCTAAGAAGCTGGGTTTCTGGTATGGGTATGTTGCAGTGACCACACTCAGCATACATGATAGACACACTGCTGGGAAAAAAACATCATTGTTTTACATGTGAAATTTGAGGTTTACAGTGACTGACTGACAACCCTTCACAGATGTGTCTTTCCTCATTTCAACAGTTAAAATCTACAGAAATATAATAAACTGCTCTAACATTTGTTTAGGAGTTTGCTAATGCAGCTAAAATGAGTTCCTCTTCCTTCCTAGAGGAACCACCAAACTCACCAACAGATTCATTGATTTTGGACAGTGCCTTTACCAAGGATGAGAGTATATCTGTTATATTGACTAAGTTCTTGTACTGTACTGTAACATTATTAGCAGCACTCCTCTACAGTGTGTGATAGACACAGACTGCTAAGATATTGCATAGACATCTTTCTAAATAAAAGCCAATAATAGATGTGGACAGACAGAAGCTTCATTTGCACATGTGTTTTGAAAATGGCATAAAGTCAGTAGTTACTGGCTCACAGTATAGAATGGCAATGCAATGATATCAGAGCTGCAACAGTTGAGTTCTGCCTGGAGGGAGTTGTGGTTGCTTGTCAAAACATTCAGTAAAAGAATTTTTCAAGGTGAATTTAAGGTGAACTATTTAACCTGTGAAAACAGACCAGCATGAAAAATGTTATATGTTTGACTGAAACTTAAATGACTAAACATAGATTAATAAGAAAAATATTATTATTACTCTACTTGTTATGTTTTATGCATGATGACAAATCCTTCTTAACTGGAAAGACACAGAACCATGTAGTCTGGATCAGAGGTCATCCAGTTTGTCATGAAAAACAATATTCATCAGTTGAAACGTGTGGAACATGGTAAAGTTTCAAGATTCATCATTTTCAAAAAAAATTTATGTTGCTTCCATCTAATAGTTGTTATAGTCCATCTGCCTTTGCTTTCCATGCATTCATCTTTTTCATTTACATCATGAGAGAAAGGGATTTTGTTAAAGGATAGGTATGTCATTTTTTCCAGAAATATTTGTTGTTATGCATGCTGAATAAATTCATATTTAAATCCTTATATCAAACACTATAAGGTCTAAATGTATTTATTTTCTGTGGAAAATAACTGTGGCAAGACTGTGTTCGTCTAATTGTTGCATTTTGTCCGAATGTAATAGTCTGATACATATTGAAAAGAAAAACATCACTTACGTAGAACGATACAAACTGCGAGTGATGGATAAGACTTCATTTCCTCCTTGCAGGATCCAAATTAAATTTCCTAAACATAAATGGGGAAAACGTTGCTCCTATCGTTCCCATACAGACATTATCTAAAGAAGCTGCTAAAAATGTAAAGGTCACTTAGTGGCCCACAGTTTCAAAGGTGACCTTCTGTCATATTAGTTTTACCCCTTAGTTCTTTTCAAACATGACTATTATTATTATTAGTATTATTAATCCCATTATTATTAATTCCTCTTACATACGACTGTACTAATAATACATATGTATATCGACACCACAGTCCCATCTCAGATCTTTCGAGAACGGTTCTGGTTTTTTAGAAAAAATATTATATTAAATGCAATATTAAATGAAATTAGCGTCTGAACCTCTGACAACACAAATATATATTATCATGGATAACTTACACTGACCTCCACGGCGACTCTTTGCACGCAAGCCGAGGCACTTCTCTCCTGCGGGACGAGAGCGGATGATGAAGATGAGATTCCCGCAGCCCCGCCGCAGTCGCGAGATGAGGCGCTTGGTCCTGCGTGCGCAAACGGCAAGTATAAACGTCCCATCACGTAAACCCCTCAATGTGGTGCAAACTCAATGTGGTGCAAACTCAATGTGGTGCAAACTCAATGTGGTGTCAAAATCGTGGTTTGTGCTATTGTATTGTCTCATTATTAAAATGAACTAACACCCGTTTATTAGACAGGGCTTCTTCATTAGTATAAACTAATGCAAGCCATTGTTAAAACTGTAAATACGATTTATATAAGAAATTTCTGAGTTTCTGAGATTTTTAGTCAGTCGCACGAGAATTACACAAACGATGACGCGGCGATCCTGGGAAACTGCGCTTGCCTGCGTCACATTTTTCCCCGTTTTCAGCGTTTATCCACCAGAGGGCCTAACAGACTCCCGATGAGCCTTAATATACTTTACATTTATTTTATACATGGCAAAACAAGCTAAGTAAGCTAAAACAACAACAAATTCAAGTTTTTCCTAGTGTTCATATAATCTATTTTTGCTTTTGAGTATTTTCTTCATCAGAAACAGTAAATGTGAGATATTGTTGTGTACAATTGCGAGCCTTAAAGCCAGTAAGGTTGAAATAAACTGCTGTTGAGTTTGAGATATCAAGTGAAGAGCATTAAAACTGGTCCCTTCTCGCACATTCTCATAAAAACACACAGACAACAATTGTTAAAGACTGAAATTATTATAGTTATGTACATTAACATAACATTAAACCAACAAATAACAAATAACAACCACTGGGTCTGTCAAAATACCCACATCTGCACCCACTAGAATGGATGTTTGAGTATTTAAACACCCCTCTACTCGTCTGTCGTCTGTTTGAGATCCCATGGTCTCATTTTATCCTGCTGCCCTCTGTCGTACTGTAGTGACAAGCACCGCAAACAGCTCAGAAATGGCGTAATGTTTAGAAAAATAAAATAAAATGACAGAACATCTCGCTTTAATAGGTAACACTCGTTGGTTGTTGCATTTCATAGTAACCAAACCCTTAAACACCCGCAAACCCCACTGGTGCTTGCAGAAGCATCCTGTCTCTATGGCAACGCGAAACAGCCAGACATAAGTGTTTGTCTGAAGGCTTGCATAATATTTGCTTTACACATTTACCGCATTGATGTATTCGCACACACTCGTGTTGTAATAAGGACAACAAACTACAATATATGCTACAATTGTCTGCAATATTTGTCTCCTGGCAGCTTGTTTTATTCACCTTTCCGCGACAGGTGTCTAGGCCTACAGGTGAGAGATTTAACTATGTTATAGTCTAGAGCAAAAATGTAATAGATAATTGCTGTAATTTACATAGGCAGGTACTTTGACAATGTAATATTTATATGTACTGCAACACCTTGTTATTGTGCATTAGGGCCTAAGACAAGCAAAGATGGAAAGCCCTCGTGTTGGCGTGGTGAGAGACTCAATGCTGCATCGTCCTCTTCTTATTAAGGTCAGATTTGATGGCAAACAGCGTTTGATCACTGGAAAATGTAAAAGTTGTAAAATAATGTCTTTGCACGGCTGCATATAACCGCAGATCATTCAGGCCAACTAACAAACCGGTAGCTGTTCTGTAGTCAATGATATTTTGCGTTTGAAATTCGCTGTGAATGTGTTAAGCTACTTTCTTATTTGAATATTAATAAAGCCGTAAATAAAATGACCACCAGATGGCAGGATTGAGCCACGACAAAACTTTCCCGTTATATCAGGTCCCGTTCACATCTTAACAACGTTTATCTAACTCACAGGCAAAAGTTCAACGTTTCAGATTCGTATTTAAACAATATACTTATAAGTCAGCTTTTAGAAAAGCAAGAATACATAGACCAATAACAGTCTACAAGGAATGAACGACAGTTTCTGGGATGGAAGTGTAATTTCCAAATGCATTATAAAGGGAAATGTTTTAACAGCAAGGGTTTTGATGGGTTTTGTGTGAGATGTTTGAAGCCTGTCACAATTTTCTTCCTTCTCTTGTTAACCCTCTTTGTGGGCCTCGGCTCACGTCTGGGTCTCTAACTAAATACCTCCAGCATATCTTTCATCTAATTCTGCTTCATTTCAACTTCATCAACTCTTCCGCTGAAGCAGAAGGGAGGATAAAATGAACCTGCAATCCTCTGTTTCACCTTTTTTCTCTTATTCTCTCTTTTCACACTCATCCAATCATTCTGTCCATCCCTGGTGGGATAAGACGCCTCTGTAAGACCTTTGCTTGCTCTCGCCCCTCCTCTCTCTCTAATGCTCTCTTGGGTTATTTGATATGCCCCCTTTTGACTGATGCAGAAAATAGGATTACTGTATTTAAATGACTATGATAATGAACTGTGTGCATGTTCCCATAGTCCCACGAGATGAAGGATTTCTCGTTCTTTTTCATTGTGAGCAGTCACAGCTACAGGTTTGGGGAATGCGCTAGAACAATGCCAGAGTCATCTGTGAGGACTTATGCTTTTGTTCTTTGTGGCGTTGCCTGATTTCTTTCCTCTTGTGTTTGGTTTGTAGAGCTGTAGGTTCGAACATGCACCCTCAACCTTTCATAATCAGCTGAGGCGCTTTGCGTTTGGTGTAGAGGGAAGCAGAGGCAGGCTGATGTTTGTTAAGAAATAGGCCAACAGCAGCACGTCCCTAAGAGTATCAGTTAGTTATGCAGACACAGTGAGAACGAGTGTTCCTTCATCTGTTTCCTCTGGAAGTTTCCGCAAACCTCTGCAGTTTGGATGTATGTCTCATGAGGACGAGATACAGTACATATCTTAGTAATTTGCTAATGGGCCTCAAAGTAAAAAAATTAAAGGTTTGAGAAGCATATCTGAGAGCTAGGCCCCAAATAGCCATTTTTAACGTGTTTTTAATTCTTTGACACATCACTTATTTAAAAGGCAAACAAACCCAACACAAAATGATGTAGTTAGGAATGATATGACGGTAAGTAAATGATGAAATATTTTTCAATTATGAGTGAACTATCCCTTTAATATATGAATTGATTGTAGCCTCACTAAACTCCTCCCTCTTGAAAATAGTTGTGTAAAGTTTCAGCTGTAAGCCTTTGCTATGCCTGTACTATAAAGATACTCATTTTTAACATACTACAGTTTGGGATAAAATGTGGAATACTGTGGAATACTATTTAGGATAGCTAGTATGAATTGGGATGCAGTGATAGATCCTCTGCTCGTCTCTCTTTCCTCTTCTGTTAATTCCCTTTTGATGAGGCCTAGCCAATAAATCCTGTTTTTATGCCTGTATTCCCTGATGACCAGTAAATTAGAGATCAGGGGAGCACATTTGGGGCTTTTGTTGTTTTCTGGTGTCTGAGAGAGCCCTGCTGTGCAGCAGGCTGGCTGTGCCCCATTCACAGTCCCCTCTTCCCACTCATTACCATTCACTTCATTCACTCTATATAGCTGATGTTAGACACACAGCAATCTGTGATTCCTTAAGCAAATCTCTGCTGTAGCTTATGCTAGCCTGCAGCACAAATGCTATGTATATTTCATTTGGCCGAAAGCTGAATTAAACTTGAATGTGTATTATAAAAAGCTTTTTTAATAGAGGGTGAGGGTGGTTTAAACTTAATGACCAGGTTGAGAGGCAAATATTTAATACAAATATTCAAATACATGCATCATTGGGCAGATTTTGTAAGTGCCACTGACTTTTACCTCAGAAATGTGTTTGCATTGCAACCTTGGTCTCAGCCTTAATCTTTATAGCTTACACATAGACATTGGTAAATTAAGGCACTTACTGTATAGTTCAAAGACTTCACTGCAACCCTTACAAGGTGTTTTAGCTTCCACATGGTCGCTGAGGCAACACAAAGCCTTATTATTAATAGGATCCAGCTGGGACTAGTGGAGACACAAGACACAAATACATAAGCATGAACCCCAATACATTGTTGTAAACTGCCTGCATAATATATACATGTAAATGGGATATGTAAAAAGACCTTTGACCTTACGTGGTCTGTTCATGTGTATTAAGACCATGTACCTGAAAAAATGAGAATATAATTAATGTTATAGACATATATCATTTCTGTCCAAGCTTAGTTCTTTAGCCATTCATAAACAGTGCAAGTTCATGATATTAACTGTGTAATCTGTGTGTCAAAATTTAGACCAGGTCTAGGACTAGTTTGCACTTACACATTGCACTTACACATACACATTTAAGCATACATACATAAAACTCAATACACATTCAAGCATACATACATACAACTCAATTTGTACAATAAAACTCACACATTGTGAGTGTGTGTGTGGGGGGGGTGAACATAGTCCTGCCCAGACACATGCTCCCAATTAGCTGGCCCTCTTTATTGAAATGCCTCATCAATTATACCCAAAGCTTCAGGATTTGCCACACATAAAGAGAGTTAGCATCTTAATAACCAGCCAGACTATAGAGGAGATGGGATGAATGCATGCTTGAATCTGTCTGCATGTTTGCATTGCACATATGTGCGCATTGACATTCTGGGTGATTTTCGAGCAGAAATTAATTTAGAGTTGACGGATTTATCCAGAGAACACAAAATCTGTTATCTGTTTTTTTCATTTCAGCATTTTCTGACTTTTATATTAAAAGCTGACTTAGTCATATTAACATTTAAGGATTTGACACCACACAAAGCAGTCAGAGATGTTGTAACACCACATTTGGGATTCTGCTTTGCTTTTTTAAACATCATTGGCTTGGAGGGAAAGTCTGTTAATTGAATTCTCTCTGCCTGAATAGTAACATGAGGTTGGATTTGCATAGACCCGAATGTGCAGCTGAAAGATACAGAGTTGCTTTCACATTCACTTCACAATCTCTCTCTCTCAATCTAGTTTAGCTGAGAAGAAGAGATTCATTTTAAGACAACGTGCCTGCTGTCCAGTCATCAGACACCAGATGGCGCTGAACGGAGCAGGATCATAATTAAGGAAAACAGTTTGGATCGCATTACTTCCCATTATCCTCTAATCAGCACCACGGGCGCTTTTATTTGGAAGTGCGCGGAGAGGAGCGGCGCGGTGAGGCTGCGCTCAGATGAGATGATCAGGCCTGGCTCACGGCTCTCTGTGCCGCTGCCCGGGGAGATTAAGCGGGTCCACCGAGACTGTATAAACCTGATGGGTTGTGGACAGGAGGTGCAAACCCGTTTTATCTCGAAGACTTCTCTCTGATGTGTGTGTAATCTAGCTGTTAGACTCTCTGAGATGTTCACAGAGCGTTTTGTACACAATGGTGGGATTTAGACTCCCAGCTAACTTAAAACATTCTCAGAATGTTGGCTTATGTTTCCTAAAAGTTCTCTCAACATTATCTTAAAATGATCAATATCAATGCTACTGAAACTCCTTTGAACATTATATATCATATGTATGAAAAATATTGTTTTCAAATTGTTTTTTAAAAGCAGTAAAAGCTAAAATAAACTGAACATTTTGAACATTTAAAAAACATTTTTAAGCCTTTGTTACTTAATGGAAACAATTGGGAAACATTTTACAACCTAAAATTATTAGCTGGACTGACACAGATCAGCAAATACTGACCACTGTGTGGAACACCAACAACAGAGAACAAAGACTTTGGAGATAACTGGTATAACTTTAGAGACCGGTTGCATTAAAGAGAGACCACATGGTGCTAACACATAGAGCCAACATCTGAGAAGAGAACAGAATAGACTCCTGTAATCTGAGAGAGAAAGCAAGTGTGTGTTCAAACATTACCAGCGTTGGGCCTGAAAAGTAGAGTGAGACTCTTAAGAGGTCAGTGCTAAGCTAATCTCAGCAGCTCACTCACAATCCTCAGAGCACACATGAGCAGGAGGGGAACAAAACCATGGTGAAATTAAAGGACGGGGAGCTGAATAGACAGGGGCCTAACTAAAGGGGTCTTCATAGTAGAAGATGATTATGTCCCCGTTTTCTGTCTCTTTTAACCTGTGTGAATAATCTGGTCCAACTGACCCTTATGTAGCCTCTCCCGGTGCGGCTCTATTGTCATCCCGACCTCTGGCTCTTTCAGTGGGTCCGTTCCTGGTTAATGAAACCACAATATAGAGACAGATCACCAGTAAATGACAATACAAAAGGAGCTTTTGGTTAACATAATCCTCCACCCGACTTGCCTTTTCAGTCGTCCCCTTCTCTTCCAGCCCTTTTATTGAGAATGAAAGGGCCAATAATGTTTTGAGGGGTCCGATTAGCCGTTTTACGCCAGCAGTCAACACGTTCCTTCAGGCATCTCTAAGTGATCTTCTCAAACCAATCTGCAGATTAAAATAGCAAAGAGGATTAAAGAGATGGCTAGCGCAGTGGTGCTAACTCAAAGGATTGAAGCTTTAAAAAGCATTTGATACGTTTCAACAGATATGTTAACTAGAGTTTGGAAACGGGCTTGGGTGGCTGCGAGTTAAAAAAGCCAAGAAAGATTTAGGTTGTCTGAATTTTGGCTGTGGTTAGGGGTTCATCATAAAAAAAGATCAGAACTTGGCAATTGTGTTTAGAGTTTAGAGGGCTTTACTCATCCAGCCCGATTGGTGAGGGTCCAGTGACAAATATCTTTCAAATCCATTTTCAATGTAGACTTTTCAAACCTCAGAATAATGGAGGATTCTGGGTTTTTAACCAGGAATTAAGTCTTCAGAACACAGCAAACACATTTAGATCTCAAGAGATGACAGAGATCTGCTCTTTCTGACAGATTCACCATTCAAAGTCGTTTCTGCCTCCAAAAATCATTCGCCCCAGCGTGAGGAGAACAGCAGACATAAATGTAACTCCATGACTGACACGACAGCACATCTTCCTCATGTTCCATCCAGGATCAAAGATACCTGCTTCAGGAACCATATTTCACAAATCACTCATGATACATCTGGTTGTCACCTTTGCTGTGGTTTGATTCTCAATTTTCCACCTTTTCTAAGATAAGCTGCTCTTTTAAAAAGGCTTTGAGTTGTTTAACAGAGTTCAGAGGAGAATCTTCTGCCCCATGAGATGTTTTCAGAGTAGATGATGATGAGGGTAAATCCCCCCCCCCCACACACACACACAGAAGATAAACGTTGTCTTTTTCAAACCTTGAGCTGTCAGTCATCGTACAGTTAGGACCCTGGAGACATAAATCATACTCTGCATGAACTACATGGACTACAGTATGCTAGCGCTTCAGTCCTGACTGGAGTCATCAAGATCATTCACATGATGGTTCAATAGGAATTATTTTTACCCAGCTGACAGCCACCACAGTCACTTTGCCACATGTTTTATGGTAATACATTTTTGCATAATTAGGATTTTATTAAAAGTCTCCACTGTAGAGGTCTACAAAGCGTTGACATTTTGCTGCACAGATTGTCTTTTTGTCTTTTGCGTTTTTTATTTTGGTGATGTAATGGAGAGTGAGTGCTGTGAAAAAAAATGAAACTACTTTCAAACACATAAAAAACACAATGTAAAGAAAACAATGTAAAAAATATAAAATAACTGCATGTTTACATAAAAACATGTTTTTAAATCTGTTCCTGTATGTGTTCCTTACAGCCTACACTTGGAAAAACCAAATCCAGAGGTTTGTCCTGTCCAGGGTCTGATTTTGTTTATGGCACAGCAACTACAGTCCGGGATGGCGGAGTCCCAGAGGGTAGGTGACAAAACTATTTAGTAAAATTGTTTACCAACTGTTAAACAACTGTCAAAACACCCCATTTTTTTTTAGTCACAATCAAGCAGCATTTTCACTAAAATTCATTTGTTTATAAGCCCCTCCCCCCCAGCACTCCCCATCAAATCCTGTCACAGAATGATGTCACAGCGCGTTTTCTTGAGTAAGTGTCCCCTCAGGCGCTTACCCTGCGCTGTCACCGCGCTCCTGTTAGCATGCTAAACTGTGCCTGGCTTCAGCGTCAGCTCCCTATCTCACTTTAATTATGCACTTCCAACAGACGACAGGCAATGACTGCAAGTGTCAAGCCTGGCTTATACAGTCCCCTGAAGATGAGATGAAAGTTATCCTGTCACGCTTATCTGAGCTTAGTCATCATAAATCCTAATGTAACTATTATTGCAGAGAACCTGGTTGGGTTTAAATATGCCAAAAAAAGTGACAATAAAACGGTTTTTATCTAGTGCCAGACATACAACACTTTCAGTCACTTGTTTTTGGACAATTTACATGTCTTCTGTGATTTTTCTCAGCCATCTCCAGCTGGCAAACTCACACCATGTCTACCAGACACAAGGTAGCAGTGAGGGATTTCGTCTCCCTTAACAGAGAGGGGGTCAAGTCAGGGTTGGTAACAGCCAAAGAGCTGCACCAATACCGCGCCATCAATGACATCCGTCGCCAGCCAGCGACCAACGAGGGCTTCCGCAGGTCTGCCCGATCCCACCTTGCACCAGATGCCTTATTTGGTGTGTCTAACAGGTGAGAGAGAATCTACCTGTTAAAATGTCTTTCATAAGGCCTTTTAAAGGACTGTTAGTTAATATACTGTTATCATAATGTTATTTTAACGTTTATTTTAACTATGTCTCCTGCTGAAAGACATTTATAGGAAAAGGAAGAAATTAATGGCTACTGGATATATTGAGGGAATACATTCTGTAAATGGCTTCATGAACATGAGCCTCACAAGCCATTTTTTATGGGAAAGAAATCTGGGACGGGGTGCTTAATTTAAAAAAGTGCTTTTTTTGGGCTTCCCCTTTTTAGTGGATGAGGCAAAAGGGAAGCAGTGATGTATGGTATGTGTGGATATTTACACAAAACAGAATAAAAGCTGTTTTTGTGCTTCATGCACACTGAGATATGACACAAGCATTTGGTGGGATTATTACAGGGATCCGTTCTACCACAGGCTCCCATTTCTCCTTCCTTCTCCTTTTTTGCTCTTGTCCTCTTGGGCCTTGATACTGTTGAAATGGAGCTGAATTATTAAACTGAAAACACGGCTTGGTGTTCACACTTCCTCTCGGTGTCTTCTCTCTCTCTCGCTCTTGATGTTGATACATCCAGTGTGAAAAGTGTTGGGTGAGTGTGTTTTAAGAGGCAGTCAGGAGGAAGGAGAGCTGGAGCAATGAGAGGTAAGATCAGGGGCCCTTGGGGACTTGTTTGGCTCTGCACTCTATCCATCAAATGCTGTTTGCCAATGCTACGGTCAGCACTAATGAGGGGGTGTTAGGATCCTTGCACAAAATGTCACCATGTCCATACACACACACACTAAATACAGCACACTCCAGAGTAACAGTAGTGCATCTATGCTCTTTCCTGCACTCGATGAGACGATTGTGGTCTGGAGGGTTCAGTTCATATCAGATGGATGTTGAGCCACAGATGTTTTGCATTTACTGTGCAGATTTTGAGGGTAGATCTGTTGAATACAGTATACAGTAAAATGTAAATGGAACTGCGTGTACACTCTAATGTATAAATAAAAGCATAATTAAATTCAAATACTAAAAAAAGAACAACACAAAGAAAACACAAGACTACACTTATACACTTGCCATTCATTCTACCTGCCCTTTACATGTTTGTTTATCAATTATTATTTTCTTTAAGCTACCAGTAACAGCATATTTAAATTCACTTTTCTCCCTGCATCAGTGCATAAAATATGTAAAAAATAGTGAAAACTATTCCACATGGGTTTAAAGCTGTAGTCTGTAACTTCTTTGGTTTTTAAAAAAGTTTACACCAATTTGCTATAAGGTTATGATAATTATTCATAATTTGAGCTTTTGGGTCCCATTTTACAGAAAACATCAGTTTGGCATCATTGGGCAACATACATAAAAAAAGAAGAGAGCTGTAATTTTGTTCAACCAGAGATTAGTGTTAGCAGGGTTAGTTACAGACCACAGCATTAGTTCATACATCTGAACTTCTGTTTCATTACATTTCAGACCTTCTACCCCAATCTCAGAGCTTATAGAGTATAAATACGCTCAGAGATGGATGGAGGAACAGCAGGCCAAGGACAGAATTCTACAAGCCCGTCACCACAAGAAGGTCTGCAGATGGATATCACAAAGTTAGCTTATTATTATTATCTTTGGTGAGATAAATATGTTGTCAATATTCAACCCAGTCTTTTGTGACAGGTTCAGCTTGGTCGTATACAGGACACACGAACAACTTTGCTCCGCAAGAGTCAACCCTTACCTGAGCCTCCGTCTATGTGGAAACTTCCTCGATTCCAGCATGTAAGATCTCCAGAATGGACTTCTTCAACATCCTCATGGTCTTCAATGTCTCTCATGTTTCTTCCACTAAATTAGCATTCACATTTTTTAAAATGTCATTTTTTGTAGTTATTTAACAAAACTAGTGAGTTTTTAATTTAGCTGTTTTGATGGCTGGTAGTATTCAGGTGCGCATACACACATCAGACTTGAGAGATAGACAGAAAAAGACAGAGCGAAAGATAAAGGAAAAGAGAGAGTTATGGCAATGTGAAGTATGAGATTGCCCAGCTGTAAAATCTACACTGAAAGCAAGATATCTGGCTAAAGCCCTTAGGATTGTTCACACATACACTAACCCTGTGGTTTGGGTCCATTTTCTAGCCTTGATGCCAGTTTGACACAGTAGCGCTAATGATATCATGTGTTCTTATCTCTGTTGGTCTTTTGCATTGACAGGCAGGTTATCATTTTGACAGCTCTACCTGTCAGTAGTACATGAAAGTTTCTCCATTGACAATCCCCAAAGCTTCCAATTATGAAGAAATCAGACTCCTGCTGAGTTAATGATGACCCCTCAACTCCATTATACACATCCCAACACACATTTACAAGCACTGGGGGATGCCAAAATACATATGCACCTGCCACAGTATGTATAATAATTATGCCCAAACATTAATGCATACCCAAATATTTCTCAATATACACACACACATTTTTCTTTACTGCAAATTCAGGCATATCCTATACAGCTATTTTCTTTTAACTGTTGTCCTGCTTTCTTCCATCTTATCTTACTCTGTATCTGGCTGCAAATTATCCCCCCCCCCACATGCATACACACACCCTGTGGATGCCTGTCCTGTCGTCCACCCTCAGTCGTCTCTAATGAGGGAGGGAGAGCGTTATTTTGGTTGCATGCCTGTGCTAAATTCTCTCATATATGACAGCTGACGGAGCGAGAGAAGCGTTAACCTTATAAAAGATTTACCTCTGCTCATTACAGTCTGTCAGGTTGCTGTCCTGATAGCTCCAGGTTCGACATTTGCCTCCTTGACTCTTTTCTTCGTTCTACACTCATTTCCTTCGCTCCTGTTGTTTGTTTGTATTGTCATCTCCTCAAACATCTCTTTCATTCCACCTTTCTGGAGATGCCGTTCCTTCTCTCTAATTCAAAAAGGTGTGGAGGTGTTTAAGGGAGAAAACAGATTATTTTAGGCTAGATAAAGGCAAAACAAAACAAACAAATGTGTATATTTGAAACATGATATGACATGGTAAAGTTTTTATTTGTTTCTGCTGTTCTAAAAGAACAGGTTTGGTAAAGGATTGAATGAGTTTGTTAAACTCATTTGACCATTTAAAATGTGCCATAAACATAAGCTAACATTTGTAAAAGATAAATAATACAAAAATGACCATCAGACTGACCATCTGACCATCAGACCAATTATACACACTCTGTGACAAGTTCCATTTAATTTAATACCTTTCTGTACAAATTTTATTTTAGCAGCTCAGATGTTACAGAGAAACTGATAACATAGGAAATCACTTCTCTGTTACATACACACACACACATATATTTCACTATTCAATGGTTTTCATGTTCATCCTAGCATGTTTTACACACACACACACACACACACACACACACACACACACACACACACACACACACACACACAGGGTTTGCCCTCAGAATCTCACCTGCCTTCCTCATTCACACAACATCTCCATCCACTGAATATCAGAGTGATTTGTTTGGTACTGTTCTGCAGGTGGGACCGGCTCTCGACACCTTTCGAGATCCTGAAGCCCAGAGGAAAGCTATGATCGCCCACCACTCAGAATCTGCAAGCAGGAGAGGGATTCTGGGTCAAGGCACTTACACAGTAGATTGACAGAGCTTGTTATTATTACATGTCCTTCTCAGTCTTCTGTTTGAAGTATATTTTAATAAACATCGCTGCTTGACAAACGTGGTCATTTTTATTTCATCAAAACTGTATTAACAATGAAATACTTTCATTAGGAATAAATGAGTACTGACAAGTTTAAACCATCGCCCTTTACAAAACATGGTTTATAAAAATATAATATAAAAAATATAAATATATATGTATATACATATTTTTTTTATTTTGAAAAAGGTCATTAAAGTGCTAAATAAAAACTGCGTTTTTTAAGGAAAAGGAGGGTGACTATGTTTCCCCCCTCCCCCAACACTTACGTAATCACCCCCCACCAAAAACTCCTTTTAGCCAATAACAACGTGGCGCTCAGGACACACGCGGAGCGGACACCTTTAAAAGCGCGTTCCTGCGCCGGTATTGGTCGTTTCCTTGAGGGTCTCATTTTCAGGTCGAGAAGATCACTGCCTGCTGTTTATACTCTGTTACGCTGGTTTGGTCCTAGCAGACCTGGGCAAAACTTCACCCATGGGTCAGAGGACTTGGTACAGTCAGCTGTAAGTGTTCACAGCAGGAGCGAATACCTGAATACCTGTCCATGGTGCTGAAACGGACCTACCTGTTCCCATACGGATTCGCTTTGTGAAACTGAACTGCACAAAACAACAGGAGGGGGATCCGCTAAGAATAAACAAAATACACTTTATTACAAATTGGACTGTGTCTTTTTTTCTGGACAGGATCAAAAAGGAGTTTTGGGAAAATAATGATCTGATTTGAATCTGGATTTTTCCCAGCTGTATTACCAGAACAACACCAGTGCCGGAAAGCGCAGATGCACATTTGATATTAATTTGACGAATATGGAGATAACCAACGGGTCAAGCTTTGGGATCGAGTCTCTGCTTTCTCACAGAGCTTCCAGTTCGTGTATTTCTAAGGGAGAATGCAGGTCTCCGGCGGATCTGAGCCCGCGGTCGGACATGGACAGCGACTGCTCCTCGCCTCCCTCTCCTGGACGTAACTCTGTGGAGGACGCGGTACAAAGACACGCTCGCAGTCTAGGACTGAAGTTTCCTTTACAAATATCCCAGCAGCCGCGAACTGTAACGTCCTCGTTTTTGATCAGAGACATACTAGCGGACTGCAAACCTCTGGCAGCATGTGCCCCCTATTCTAGTGATGTACAATCTTCCCGGGATGAGGACCGCATGGATAAACTTCACAGCAATTCGTCGTCGGACAGTGAGTTCAGGGGTGAGACTAAATAATATTTGTTATATACGGAAAGTGGCTTGATATGTTGGCAAGTATTTATCCAACATAAAAACACACTATAATTTTGTTAAACTGTTATTTTCATTAAATATTTGTTGCCGTTACTGTAACGCATGTGAATATTTCTATTAAACTGGGAAAACCTTTTCCAAAATTAACCCAGTATTTTAAAACAATTTTGCTGTAAAAATTGTCAAAATAAGGTATGAAGTCAGAATCAGACCGAAAACTTGGGCCTTTTACGCAATCACTGAATAATGAAGAATAAAAGTGTTTTCTGCTATAAACGCATAAAAAATCTAGAATTTTTTGGCTTTCGTTTCCATTACCAATTAAAAAATAAGTATATAAAAATAAAGACATTTTTAAAATAGAAACATTTAATTAAAAACCAATGCATCTTTTGAAGGTATTACAATAATAATATTAATATATTCAGGAACCTATAAAGCAATAATCCAAAACAATTGAAGATAAGATATACGTTATTTTTAATATATATATATTATTCTCTTCTTTTTGATGCAACATTAAAACCTTATTAAAAAAGTATATAAAGAAACACTTAATTGGAAATTCTGCCAGGTTGACAACTATATGTTTACCGTGTATTTCTCCAGTGAAGGATGAAGCTGATCGAGAAATCTCCAGCAGCAGAGACAGCCCGAACTCTCGGCTGAAGAAGCCACGCAAAGCCCGCACCGCGTTCTCCGATCACCAGCTGGCGCAGCTGGAGCGCAGCTTCGAGCGTCAGAAATACCTCAGTGTGCAGGACAGGATGGAGCTGGCTGCGTCTCTCAACCTCACTGACACGCAGGTTAAAACATGGTACCAAAACCGCAGGTGAATGCAAGCATGTGAAATACGATCAATTATTGCACTGCTAAATATAAAAAAAACTTTTATAAGAAACATTGAGTTTTGGAAGCCAAGAATACATGACTTTATATAGAGGCATGCCAAATTATTCCTTATTTTTTCACCACGATCATTAGAACAACGTACATCACAAGTTCAACACATTTACCCATAAATAATAAATTGTTGCATGTGTATCAATAATTTATCCTCTGAGCAGTAACTAAACAATTACCCACATTATGAATTATTCATCTGAACTGGTTCAGCCACCGAGTAATAATCTGACAACGACTGTTGATATTACACATTAATTTCATGAGGTCGTTTTAAATGTAAAACACTGACTGCTTCGGAAACAACAATTTAAAATACGAAAATAAGTTTCATTTAAAATGAAAACTAAAGCCAATAAATGCATAAGTAACGTGTTGATGGACTAAATTAATGTAATGCAATGTTAGTGTCGTGCAGTCTAAACATTAACTACATTATGCACTAACAGCTCATGTTATTATTTTGAATGCAGAACAAAGTGGAAGCGGCAGACGGCGGTAGGACTGGAGCTCCTCGCTGAAGCAGGAAATTATTCAGCACTTCAAAGAATGTTCCCATCACCTTATTTTTACCCGCAAAGTTTGGTCACTAACCTCGAACCGGGACCGGGGTTGTATCTATACAGAGGGCCATCAGCGCCTCCACCACCCGTTCAACGGCCTCTAGTACCGAGGATCCTTCTGCACGGTCTTCAGGGAAGCGGGGACCCACCAACTCTCCCTGGAGTGACACCTCGACACACGCCGCGATGAATGGATCCACCTGTCACAGTACAAACTCAGGAACAACAGGGGTTCGCTTGGACAATCCCAGAAAACTAAACCCGCAATAATCTTTCCAAATGACTCTGACCAAATGGCAACTATTTATTGAACGTTTAAGACGTTATCAGGATAAAACGTTCCTATAAACCTCATAAGACTGTGACTGTTTTCAGATCAGCTGTGAGACTTTTGCTTTTCCCCTAAGAAATGTTGTGGTTTATTTGCACATCAATATGACGCAAGCAAACCAAAATAAACATAATAAAATATGAATAGTATACAGTTATTTTAAACCAATGACATGCAATTATGAACAATTACAATTGGGATCTTATAATCTAACGCTAATAATAATAATAATAATAATAATAATAATAATGCGTAGTTAGTCACATTATTATTAGGATATTATATAAAATGTGAGAGTTTTAACGTAAGCATCATTCTTAGCACCACAAGCTTGTTTTCAGATATTTAAGGTGTCTGTGTAAACCGTGTTGTGGTCAACATAAAATACTCTTTAAATAAAGACTGTGAATTTGTCATACGATTATCTGCGATAAACCAAATGAGTTCTTACAAATAATCTCTGATTTTTATTATTAAAATACACCTGCCACAGGACATCATGTGCATCAGAAATTCATCATTTCTCCATTTTATCGTTGCTACAAACGCATTTTCACATCGATGCGGCACTTTTGATAAAACCAACAATGACAATATAAACATTTTGTCATCTTTTGCATCTGTATATTTACAAGCGCCACACGAAGAACTGGTACCAAACATTTTACCCCAATATACAAAGTTTAAATCTAAGTGATTTGTGTTATGCGTTAAATTGATCCATCATAATAGGAGTTTTACAGGGAACTAAACAAGGTTTTATTTTTACAGATAAAGCGACAGATAAATGAAATATTCTGGTTAAATGTCTCTTAGAGCTCGTTGTGAAGTCTTGGCCAAAAGACAGCAGCTGGCGAACGAGCGACTCAGACTCAACGCTTTGACAGCTGGTCAGCGTAAGCCGCACTTACATCCATCCACCCCATTTACCTGACAACTCCGGAATTCAAGCCAAGGACACAAGCTCTCAATACAGCAACATTACAATATTTTATGCTGCTTTTCGTTTCCTAGCGAAAGCCAAATATTTGCCACTGGATTCCTGCGTAAAAATTAAATTATACAACTAATACAGTTCGATAAAACATACCTGACAGCGTTTCACAATGTTTTGATAACGTTTCTTAAAAAGATGACAATAAATGGAAAGCTTGCTTTCGTGTAAATTATAAGGTTTAAACAGTTACAGACACCACTTGCATTAAAATTTCACAGCTAAAAAGTGACTAAAAGTGAGTAAAAAGTGCCGATTTCTAGGTATTAAAAAATTTCACATTTTACCATCTGCAAAGTGTCTGAATAAGGCTATTTTCCAGGCCTTTCTGCTGACCCATCCTCATTTGTCCCAGACAAAAATGTCTCATTCTGTGTGAGAACACCTGAGTTCAACCCTGTGAATCACCTGGACGCAGGTGTTCTGACTTCAGCACTTTTCTGTTTCCTCTTTAATATTCCTGTTTGACCTTCTGTTCCTTCTTGGAATTGGATTCTCCTCCTTTTCCATACTCGGATCGCATAAGATTTGATGCTTGATTCTCTTTTGTTCTGAGTTTCCTGGGAGTCATCCTGTAAAAGTTAGGGAATAAACTAAATTTTAATGCCGTCACACTATCACTTGTTAAACATAAGTGTGTATTAAAAGCTTCTCCTTAAAACGACACAAAACAATGCTTTAAAACGGCTAAATTAACAATGACCCACAATCATGACAAACAGGGTAAATTGCTTGGAAAACGAGAGTCTGGCCTAACATGAGGGACGTTAAGCTGTTCGGGTTTGAGGCTGGCTGTTTCCCACTGTCGTCAATAAAAGCCTCACAGCCAGCAGCAGGGGCCTGATGTAAAACTAGTGACTGTTTATCTAATCAATAACTCTGGAGGATGAAGCGGTGCATTGCCCCCATGGGGCTGCTCAGGGAACCAATACACACACGTCTACCTCATGGTGACACTCAGCACACTATACCCCCAGGGCTTAGAGGAGCTATGAGACAGCAGTTATTGTTCTTAAGGTCCCTGAGCACTCTACAGGGACCCCTACAGGCGATATGAAGGATGTATAGACATACTTGAATGTGTGTACATTATATATACTATCACTATTACAGTATATTTACACTCCCTGACAGATATATCATATATATGTGACATATGCTTCAGCAGCAGTGATCCATTATCTTGGCTACAGAGTAAAAGCAACAAGCCTTCAAAATCTTCCATGAAACCAAAGACTAAGAGGCACAATACAGACAATAGAGCCTTACTGGTTGAGTTCTAAATGAATTAAATGCATATTTAGTACCAAGACCAGAGAGGGACAGCAGAGAAGTATGACAGAGAGTCGTCCCAATATAGATAAACAAATACTGCCTATACAATACAGGAGAATAAGAAAATGACAGTTAATATGCATAGCTGCTTCAAATGACAGAACAATCAAGAGAGTCAATATACAGCCGTAACGCAACAAACTAAAGTGGGACATATAAAAAATATGACAAAAAAAAACTTTGTGAGGCTATAGGCTCTTTCTATGGTGAGAAACCCCAGCTTCAGAAAAGATCTAATCTTCAGACTTCCTGGTGTTTGGACCCGAGATTGAAAGAACAAGCCCATCTAAAAATAGCGTCTGGTTTTAAGTTCTGCATTTATATATCTATGAGAACAAGACTGCCTGGTGAGACTGTATATAGGTTATTTAAATAAATGATTTCTGAACAGTTCACATAGTTTATGAATATCCAGCACTACCCAGTTAAGAAAACTAGAATTAAACCCTCAGAGGGATGTGTGTATATTTTGAGTCTGCCTTGCAGAGAGTCCCTATAATGGCTTCTCTCCTGTGTGCCAGAGGTCTCTGTTGTTCACTCACGTCTATGAATGTGTGTGTATGTTTATACTGCTGTGATTCGCTCATTAGAGAAATCTTGTCTGGACATGGACAGCGCACACCACAGCCTGCTATAATGAAGTCTCTCCTGACAGGACGGCTAGACCTGACTGACTCTGTGAGGCACAACCTCATCACACACACAATTAGGCTCGGGACGGTAAATGTTAACAAGGCCAAAGCACTGACCAGTTACGTCACACTGACATGAATATTCTGTGATGGTTGATTGGTTAATATAGATGTCAGCTGTCAGCCGTGGTGGCAGATAAGTTCATTACGGCTGTTGTCTGGGCAGCAGAGAGAGCGAGTGTGTGTGTGTTACGGGTGCTCTGGGGGCAGTTCCTCAGGGACTGACCTATTGTCCTGTTCCACGGGTTTCATTCACAAGTCCTGCTGCAGGTCACACTGCCAATTACTTGTGGTTAGACGGACGCCCTGTAGTTTAGAGATCCTAGTGACTGTTCTGTAAAGTTAACATCACAGAATCTTAGCTAAAGTAATACAAACCTTTTACAGAACACACTGCAGAAGGAAATGAGACCCTCGGTTCAACACACACACACTGAATTCTAGAACAAAAGTATGATAAGACACACAAAAAGTACAGTAAGTTCTTTCTCGGCTGAATAAAGTTTGATAATCAAAGGCTGTTAGCTCAGGAGTTTGTTGCTATGAGATGGGATGTAAAACAAAGCAGCTCAATTAATGTAACGTGTCACTAACCTTCAGTTAAGCAACTTTAACATCAGATTTTACCAAACTGTATCTGACACCCTCTTTACAGTAAAGAGATGCAGAGGAGCTTTTAAGCCTTTCCCTTAAAGGCACGTGTAAGAACACAAGGGGCGATGAAAGAAACAGGTACAATAAGGCACAATACAGCAGCATTATGTGAAACTTGCAAATGGCAGTAACAGTCTGACAAGGGAACCGTGATCATTGCATGTGTGGGTCAGATATAAAACATGCTTACACACTCACTCACACACACACAAACATGTTTACACACACACACACATACAATCTGTCAGTAATGACAACAGACACTCTCTGTGGTGTTTGGTCAGGACTAAAAGCTTGCCTCAGCTTAATTAAGTGTCCTGCTGAGAATCTGACCACTGCTCACAAACAGATTCACAACAGAAGCCCAGCAAACTAGTCCGGACATGGCAGTTGCTAACCAGACCGGCAGTTCCATTCCTGTGGGAGATGACCGCTAATAACCCAGCGGTGTCAAGCGCTGACCAAACCTCATAGTTAGTGCATAACAACATCTGTACCGCAATGTGCTCGCCTGGCCGCAACAACATCCGTAGATAATCAAAACATTACCATCATTATTGTCACCTATTTTCCAAATAACACCAACCAGCCCTTGAGCTCAAGAAATCCACATGCTAAACCAGACGATGACTATATTTTGTGTATAAAGTAGCTGTTATTTTGTTAAGAAAACCTACAAGCAAGTTTTATAAAGTATATTGTACGAGATTCTAGCTTCTAGATTCACATCATAAGGGAAGGTGAGATGTTGTGAAAGGTGAATCCAACAGCTGATACAAGCAGAACTTAACTGCTCCTCTTTGACCCTGCAGAGCTTGGCTACAGGGCAAGACTCACAGCTGCCAAAGTGTGTGCAGGACCTGGGCTTTTTTTCCAGCACAGACGTGCTTTTGCCATTTTTAGGCAGCCATGATGGGACACTTAAGGAACTAAATGACTTGTCCCTCCCATTTTCTTCATGAACTGACACTGGATAGCTGATACAAAAGCTAAAAGTTGCTAAGAGCTTTACACAGAATGTAGGTTAAATAATACGTGGATGTGCCATAAAGTCTTGAGTCAGACAATACTGTATTTAATTACGAATGTTTGGTTCAGAATATATTCTTGCCTTTGAATTAGCTGTTCTAAGTATTGTTCAAATAAACTGAGAACATTACAAAGAACGCTACATTCTACAGAAGCAACTTAACAAATTCTTTGTGCTTCTTGCTGTCGCCTTTATTGGCAAAATCTCTCTATTCAACAAGAACTTAAATTTGTTTGGTATACAAAAAAATAGCAGTGCTTTTCTCTACTGCAGAACACAACATTGTGAAGTCCGTATAATAATTTGTGAACTGTTAGGCTTAAACTCACTCTTTGCTGTTAGCAGTGATTCATTATTCTGTAAAACTGTGACTCTCTCCTGCACCTCAAGTGTTCAGATATGGTGTCTGATCTCTGCACATAAAACACACGCATTAAAGACAAATAAAGAAAAAAAAATCAACTTAAGATAAACAGTCTATTAACTATAAGCCCCATTATATAAAAACTGCATGATTTTAATTACCAGTAAAAGTAGAACAACACATAAACGTTATTGATTGTACAAACTGATGACACCTCCCCATCAATGACCTTTGACCTTCCAAATGAGGCTGATAACAAGGGGGTGGCATGGGAGGGATTACAAGCAACTGATTGGTGGCGGGAGGGAGAAGAACATAAAATCAGGATTAGGAGCGACTGAGATGTGGTAGAAACACTCACTGTTGTCTGAGAGCTCTTATTGTTGAGAGGAAGGGAGAGAATGGGATGCAAGGAGATAAAGAGAAAGCCATTCTTCTCCCCCAGCTGTTCTTCAGACCTGCGTGATCTTCTGCCAAGAGAAGCTGAGCAGTGACAGCTGCGGCCAAACACGTCTCCAGTCAGGTTTTGATCAGGGTGGTGTTGTAGAGCCTCCACCATCATCAGCCTCCATCATCTTCATTTCAGACAAGCTGAGAGAAAGAAGGTTTGGTTACAAGTTCTGTTCAACTGCAAGACAGTTTTAACCCTAAATAAATTGGAACCAAACAATTCTATTAATGCAGCTACCCAAAAATAAATGAATACATATGAATACATAATTACACAAAATTATGGTTCAATTTTAAAATTGTAGTGCATTAAAATCATAAACACAAATCCACATTAATATTGTAAAAATCACACATTAGAAATAAAACACTGAAAAAATACTGATTGAATTACATTTACAATTTTGGTAGGATTGTAAACATCTATACTTGCTCCTTAGAGAAAGCTTAATTGTATCTATTGAGCACCAATGCCCCAATTCAGAATCATTAGCACTGTAAAATACAGTATAATATGAGCCAATTTCAAAGCTGTGTACAAGCAGAGCAGATTCATTCTGTCTGTGTGGTTTCTCCTCTCATGCAGAGAGACTGAGAGCGTGTGTTCTCTCCAGACTGACTTCCAGAGCCGATATCAGCAGAGATTCATCAGTCCAGCTCTCTGCTGTTACAGTGTGGGCTTTGGAACAGAGACAAGAGCAGTCTGATCACTTTTAATCATAGTGTAGTCAGTGATTGGACCTGCCCCAAAAAAACTCTCCACTGCTTTATCAGAGCGCTTCAAAATTTGTAAGACAACAGACATTGTCAACTGGACAGACAAACTTAAATCTGGACAGACTTTTTTGCTTCATTAAGAAACCTATGTCTTACAATGCAGACAGTTCAGTTAAATATGCGCTTTATTGTAAACAAACCACAGCTATTGGTTGATCATTGTTTGTCCTTAGCCAATCATCATCTTTATGCCATAAACAATCACTGGCGCTTAAGAGGAAAAGGTGAAGTGAAGCACAGATGAAGATCTGAAGATGAGATGTTCCACAGTTCCTCTCTCCCTTTCTCTACACAACACAATCTGTTATATGCTGGAACAGCTGTCCATCTCCTGCAGTTCTTCATTGAAGGAGACGTCCAGAGCCCAGATCGGTGCCGTCCCATTACCAAACCCATCCATAACACTACAGGCTAGCACCGTACCCAGAAACACTCTCTCATACATCTGACCAATGAGACTCCACGGTCCCTCCACCTCCAGCGCCATATGGGCGCCCATCGCCAGCTCCATCTGAGAGGGTGCAGGCTGGACAGTGGCAGGATGTCATTCCCCTGATACTGCCACAGGGCACTGCCAGCTGGCAGAGGGCCGGAGAACCCCACCGGTCAACCAGACCCTGATGGTCTAACCCAGTGTCATATGTTACTAGTGCTTCTGGAAGAATAAAACAGCTCTATCTGCATTGCAAATACACTTTAATACCCAAAAAAGCTCTTTATTTCATCCAGACATTTTAAGATAAGATGTCACAACTACAAACACATTAAGGTGATTAATCACATTTACATATCAATGCCTATGAAGTATTAATACACTTGGAGTGTTAGTTACTCATTTCACATGCAACGACTTTAGCCAATTAAAACAGAGCTATTACTTAAACTCAATTTAAATAAAGTCTTAAAGGTACAGTAACACAAAAACACAAATTGTAAGGGCTAGATAAGAAATGGTTGTTTATGTGTGTTAAGTAAAAACCTCAACCAACGTGGTACAACATAGATGTTAAACCTACTGCTTAAGACCTGGAGAGTTTACTGAACAGTAACATAACGTGACACGTCTAGCAAAAACTTACCCATGAAAATGTCTCTGATGAAAGACATCTTTGGGTTTTATGTCACATCTTTGGCGTCAACATGTCATAAACCATAAACTCTAATAGTCCATATATAGCAAGGTGGTGCAGTAGCTATAATAACTAAACTTCACTAAACTTAATGCACATTTGATTCGTTTTAATAGTGAACATGTTTGTTTTAAAGTAAATGTGAGTTAAATGTTAACCTGCTACATCAGCGACAGGTGTAAGATTTACACGCGCTTCTCTCCGTCCACTTCAGAGCAAATATCCGGGTGTTAAAAATGTCAAAATAAAAGTCTCACTATATGAGTCTCACTATATGGTTAAAAACGATAAATAAAATCTCGTAAAGTCTTACCAAGCGCCATTAAAAACACAAACACACAATTGTCACAGTGCCTGTGTAAATAATAGCAGGTCATGCGAAAAACACACCAAGCCATTATTCCATTACATGTGGACTCCGGCATTCAGAGAGGAATAATCATAATAATCATAAATAAATAAATGAAGTAAAATAATGGAAAACAGGATAGTCTCCTGGGTGAAGAAAGGGCTTCACACACAGGAATGTTGGGTGTCTACCCAAGGGTCAATGTACATAAAGTGGCTTAATGGTGTGGTCAAGACGGGGCTTCAAATGCCAGTTATGTCCCATATGATTTCTGGAGTCACAGGATTACAACCTCAGCTTCTTCCACACAGTCCTGTGTTCCTGTAGCTCAAATGGTAGAGCCTTGTGTTAGCAGGGCAAAGGTTGTGGGTTCGATCCCAGGGAATACAAGTACTGATAAAAATGTATACCTTAAATTCACTTTGGATTAGTGTCTGCCAAATAAATAAATGTGAAACCATTCTATACGACCTAAACACAGACAGAAATTAAATTAGGAGCAATTGTAGAGCAGAAATTGTACAGTATGAGATTTATGCTGCAGAAGGGGTGAGAGATGGAAGGAAAAATGGGAGAGAGATCTGAGTTGGTGCTTTTGATAAAATATTTAAATGCCTTTGTGTTCCTGGCTCTCTGTACTGCTGTGAACTGCTGGGGCCTCAGAAATGGACAAAGGAGAGATGGTGCTCTGACTGACTAATACCCTGGACTGAAAAAAGCAAAATATTTGATGTGTTTAAAAGGCATGATAATACGTGCGCCCGTATGCGTTTAACTGTAGGCTTAATTGTTTCAGAAAAAGCTGCTCTCAATTTTTAATGAATATTTGTCTTTAAAAAGAAATAATAACTACTCCGCAAAGCTATTAGAATTAATATTTATGCTTCCTCATGAAATATTTATGAACGTGAGGGAGCAAAAGGATGGTGCGGGCGCTGAGGTGAGAGGGTGGGGGGGCGCTGTGTTGTCTTTCTTCTTAACCCCCCTCACTTTTTGTGTTGGGGGAGCTGTACAAGATGAATTGATTTACATTAGATATTTTTTACATGACAGTTGGAGATACTTTAACAAATGACTGACAAGGCAACAAAAGCGGATAACAAGATCCTGACAGCACTCAGCTACAAATGATCCCAAACTGGTCCAGAAACATCTGAGCAGAGCATTGCTATGTCGCTATTCTTTTCCTTGCCTAATATATGGTACAAGTAGATGGTAACCTTTCACCCCAGTGTTCCTCAGTTTACTCACTCAGCCAAAGTGATACAAGAAGGTCTCAGGTTCACCCTGCTGTTCCCATCAGCCCCTTGGCCTTCCTTTCTATCTCTACAAATTAAGAAATTAATGAGGTAAAGATTCTTTACAGGTGCTACAATGTTTACCACTGATTAAACTGTAATGGTGCCCTTGCTGTATAATTAATGCACCAGTCAGAGGAAGTGTTGCTTGGTTTGATGGAGAGAGGACACATGAAATACATTTAACTAATAGACAGCATGAGAACAGTGCAGGTTGAGACAAAAGAGAGAGAGAGAGAGAGAGAGAGAGAAGACAAGTAGGCCAAACTCTTAGATTACATGGCTAATTGCTCTTCTTTATCTACCTGTCACAGGTAACCATGAATATTTCAGAGCTTCCAAAGACTCTGATTGTTTGTGAGCGTGTCAAGGCTGTAAGAGGCTGATGACTAACTGGAGAGTAGTTAAAGACTGGCAGGAGGGGTAACCAATATCTTTTATATAGTTAATTGAGTGCTTAATGAAAAAGGACTAAAGGTGGACTAAAACAATGAGGCTTTCAATAAGAGTGACACCAATTAGTAAGCCTAAATACATTACATATTAGATTAGAAAATAGCTAAAAAAAATTATTTATTTAGTTATTTAGTGATTTATATAACTAAACAACATTGTCTTGGCAAATAAACCAGGCACAGACTCAAATGAGTTTTGTTAACAGAGCCCTTTCTGGAAATGGGTAAAAGGATACAGCCGGTATGATGTGCCAACACTAGCGCACTCCATCTCCTTTCTTCTGCCAGTGACGCCTATTAAGTGCTCGTGCCCTGGCCTGGCTGCATGTGGGACTGACTTATTTTTCCTCGCTAAAGCCTTGGTAACCAGAGAGCCATTAATTAATAAAGCTGTCAGATACAGCGCCGCCATCGGCCCATTGGAAACATTATCTCCTGTTGTTTTGGGGCCAAGCTAACCGCGGTCCTTCGAATCAATTACGCTAATGCTATGTAAATGAGGTCTCCTACCATTAGCCCAATCAACAGGGGCTGTTAATGGAAGAAATAAGGCCGCCTGCAGAAGCTGAGAAAGAAACAGACACCGCGGCTGTTTGTTGACATCTGCATTCAAATCATAATCATAACCAGAGAGCATATAAAATGGTTGGAGATGTTAAAACAGAACAGTAGATGGAGAACAGTAATGTTCTTGTTTTCCTCATTTAAATCTAGAATGTAGAACCTAAATCTGTTCTTGTTCTCTTGTTTCTGTGTCAAAGGAGACAGAACTGGGACAAGGTTATTTCTACTGATGGCCTAACACCACACACACACACACACACACACACACACACACACACACACACAGAGGACAGGTTGTATCATCAGTGCTATCAGATCCTGCTGAGTTGAGGGTAATCTGAGCAGGCAATCTGAGCCCTTTGGTTACACTTGCTATTTTGGATAACCAGAGAGTCACATATAATAAGCTAAGAGACAACATAGCGCAGTTTCTTTTGTTCACATCTGGTACTGTTACAGTCTGACAGTGTTTGTCCTGCAAACAAGTAGGAACATATGGAGAGACAATACACAGGTCCACATCTTGAAGAAAGCCTGGAGCAGCCAGCCTCAGGTGATACAGTTATTCCTGCTCTGTCTCTCAGTGAGAATTTGCAGCACTGTACTGGAGGGCATTGTAAGAATTAAAACATACATTAATCTAGCAGCAAGATAAGATTTACTTATGCACAATTATATCCAATATAACTTGGATATAACTCAAACCCAAAACTATTGCACTGCTAACACAATGCTCCACCAGTTGAGCTACAGAAACAGGAATTGTTTTTTATTTTACCCATCTCAAAGGAATCAAAGATTCAACTCATGGTGTCCTTTAAATAACACCCATCTTACATTGCAAAAGCATGGCATGACATATTTATTTGTTTACTTCATTACAGATACTAAGGAAAAGACTATAGACTTTATATATAACTTTTTTAAATATGAAACATTTAGATATTGGTGCACTACTTAAGGCTTAAACTGACATGCAAACAATTGTAATTGCGAGTTAACAAATAACTTGATCTGATCAGAAATCAGGTCACACACAGAAGGTCACAAAAATAAATGTGGTTCACTTAAACGGAGGTGTTTGGCATCTACAGTAACAAATCTAGAGCTGTTTTCATATAACAGCAAACAGAACGAATCACATCAAAGACGGTTGGTTGAGTTTGAGGGGGAATTTAAAAAACAGTCTTTCTACATGATATCAGTGACCTCATTAACCAACATTACAGAGGATGTGACTTTTGTTTGTGTCTGTATGAAGTCACTGTGGTTTACTCAGATGTGAACGATAAATAATTAGACAGGGTTTGATTTAAATTCATGATGTACATTTTGTCTTTTGAAGATATTTCATGGGTCCCTCTCAGAATACAAAAGCCTTCCTGACAGGCAACATGAGTGAATTGTTTAAGGTGATGATGGCACCTCTTAAATCCCACAAAATGTGTGTTAGAAGAGGGTGGCACTCGTCATGCTGAGGGAAAATTAACGAGAGCAGAGGAGCACAAATAATAAGGTGAATAAAATGAGGTGAAAACAAATAATGAGGTGAATTTTCCCCACAGCTGGTGAAAAATTAAAATCGACGGTTTCAAACTGTCCAATTTCCACATCAAACGCTCTGAGCCTCCTGCCTGTCTCTGCACCCCTGCTTCAAACATCAGCCTGCAGAGGGTTTCTGTTCCTCTCTTCCTCGTCTCCTTCGCTTCTTATAAAAGTATGTTTTGGTTTGCTTATTAATTCGGCTTTTTAAATCCCCAAAGCACTGTACTGGTTACACTAGCCACCGTCTCTGCATCGCCTAATTATACCCCTGTGAGGCCATTAATCAACTTGTAAATTATTTAGGTCTCAAACCCTCACTGTCACCAAGATGTAGGGGGGATGTAGGGAGGGGGTGAGAAAACAGAGAGAGAGAGAGAAGCACAGAAATCACTCCCAGGATACCACAGTCCTGTTCAACAAGGCAATGGAATATGAGCTAACAAAACATTTACATTGCATTTTTTATGCACACATTGCTTCCCCGATACAAATACAATATGAATTTATGAACATGAGTTGTGTGTAGCAGCCACGGCTACAGCTAATAAGATAGCATGCTTGCACAATTATTTTGGATAGGTGTGTGTGTGCCTAAATACTTGTGTATTACTGTAATACTTATGTGTTGAGCTTGGTTAGACCATATAAACATTAAACTCAGGAAATTATTATTGCACATTCAATATTCTGGCCCATTCAAGGCTGTCTACTGCAATTTTTAGCCTTAAATTAATAAATAAACACCCTTATTCACCACACAGAATAAGTGGCAATACCAGGTAGCAAAAAGACCAAGACCTAGTCTAACTAAATGAATTGAACAAAGCTAGCAAAAAGTTATCCATAGCCAGGCAGCTAGCACACATTCTGATACACTGAGTTGCGGTGCTCAAACAAGCAATGCAAGTTCGAATCTAACTGGTGTTTTCTCCACCATTCCCATTTTCTCTCCTTTATACCTATCAGTTAAAGTAGTATAAAGACCAAAAGAACAAAAAGGCACATGAACTCAAACACACACATATGCTCGCCCACATTCCAAGCTTTGCATCCCTTGAGGATGTTTATTAAATTAATGAAAACTTGCTCAAGGCGAACGGCTCAGGTCAGAGCTGTGATAAAGGCTGTGATTGGCAGCCTCAGAGGCTGTGTTCTCTGAGGGGCAGGAATATATATGTCCATGTATGTATTTATTTTAGCTCTGAGGGATTTAGAACAGAGGGGTGTTGGGTGGATACAAAGGGTGTGAGATGGAAAGGGAATAACAATGATGAGGATAAAAGTTCATAGCAGATATCAGGAATTTTGGGTGCATTCAGAGTATAAAAATGCAGTTTATTTCACAACACATTAAAATAAGTTAAAGAACAGAAGTAACAAATATTATCATATTGTGAAGGGAAAGTAAATGAATGTAAACATGTCTGCAGGATTAAGAAGGATTTTGACTATGATAATACAATACACTATAGCTCATTGTGTTTACTGATCAGTGCTGGTGTAGGGGGTCCAATTATGTCAAAAGTAGGACAGAACTTTGCACACAGCTTACAGGATGTTCTGTGTGACTGACCCATTTGGCAGGAGGTACCAGGGACGTGAGGAGACACACCTGACTCCAGGTAGGGTTTAATGAGCCCCCCATATGGTTCTCATCAGCTGATACTGCCTTCAGAAACCCACAGACCTACAGTGATGAGGGAGAGAGTGAGAGAAAGAGAGAGAGAGATATATATATATATATAGAGAGAGAATGTTTGACTTTTAAATAAACATTGCACAATAAACACAACAATGTAACACTAAGTGTGTTGCTTTATTGATTAATTCTTTTGACTAATTTGGATTATTAATGCAATGTCTGTACATGCAAACATTACAAAATAAATATTTGTGCAGTCAGATAGAGAAGAAATATAATTGTCTCTGATCCTGTGGTAACAGTTACTGTACAAACACCCCACCAAACAATAATGACGCAGATATTCACTCCTGAATGTTTAATGGAGTGAAATAATCGAGCACATTTCTTACAGCCCATTCACTCAGATCATAATCAGAGATTGTCACTAAACTGAATATAAAGTCACCTGATTAATTAATCATTAGTCTTCCTTTCATGTCCGCAGGGCCATTTGCCTGTGGTGTGACATCCACAATGAGGCCATCTGTTTGCAGTTGGGTTTCACTCAAAACAATGCTGTTCGTCTAGAACCTGCGCTGGGCCTCGTTCTAATGCGCAATGATTAACAACAGCCTAATCATAACTAATGAGCCCCTCGCATCCATCATTACATGCTGCTAATTGTTAAACAACAACAGGGTAAATGCTTCATATGCAAAACATGTTAATGCGCTAAAAGGCTAAGTCAGGGGAAACCAGCAATGTTACAATCAAACCGCATGCAGAATTAGCGTTAATCAAGATTTAACATGATGGCCTTATTGCTGTTAGCGCCTCAGTCCGGGCTTATGAATGTTTTATAGCAGAGTTTATCTCAAATATTTATTTAATGGCCTTCGTTTAAATTCATCAGATTTATCAAGAAAATCAGGTGCAGTTAAGTAAAGATTATGACATAATGGCAATGCTAAATCTACAATTTGCATAAGTACAAATCAAGCCCACAGCACAAGCCATTAGGCTGCAAAGTTGCTTTCTTAATAGCTTCTCAACAGAGCAGTTTGACTTCAATACTAATGTGTCAGGAGCCTAAATGAGCCTTAATTTCTCCCCAGATAAGCCAAATGTATGAGAAAGAAAAGCTTTGGGGCGACAGGAGAGAAAATATGTGTGGAAAAATATCATTTTGAAAGGAAAGAAGTGTGTCGGAAAATGGATTCAGATTTTTGAGTTGGCCAAATATTGTCAAAGTTATGACATTATTTAAGACATTAAAATGACATCGCTAAAATGCTATATGTAATACAAAATGACCAGTCATCAATTTCATGCACACTCAATACTATGATAAATTTACACCTTTATTAAAATAAAAATGCAATATGAATTTCACAAAGCGCTGTAAGCCTGCCACAGTCAAAGTGATGTATGCAAACAGGGGTTTAAATATTCACCACCCAGCTTTTCACATTTCACAACTAAAGCAAGAGAAGTGACAAAATTATTTTGTCAAGTTGAGTGGTGTAATATTTAGACAGGCTGTATTCAGATGGCTTTAATGTAATTGGTGAAGACCGCTGTTCCCTGCCTGAGTTCTCGTGGGATAGTCTGTGCCTGCAGAGCCGCCCCCGGCAGCCTCCTGAACTGGAAGATTTTGTGACAAGCAGGTCAATCACTGCATCTGAATGCTGCTCCTGCACTACTGACCTCCAGACACTAGGGACAGCACATCCAAGTTTATCACAATTGTCAAAGCTGCAAGAGATGAGAATGTGATGTTAGAATAAATGCTCTAAAGGCTTTAAATATCCACCTGTTATATTTCTGTACCAATAATACTAACCTGCAACAATGTGATGTTTTTTAAAGATGTTCCCAATGTTTTGAATTTGTGAGGCTATGATGAAATTGAATTAGCACCAATGAAAATCATGTATGATGGTTTGACAAAGATTTGTAAGCATTTGGGAGTGCATGAAAAGTTATTATAAAACATTATTTATAGCATTTCTTTTGACAGGGAATATGCAAAAAATGTTTACAAACAGGGATCATAGAAAAGCAAGGAAAATGGCACATGTGGAAATGTTCATAAATCTATAGCGAGTGTTGGGCTTTTGTTTTTTACAGCTAGGCTTTTCAAAACCCTGAGGACATGAGACCCGATTGGGATTCAGCAAACAGGTTGAGTGCTGTCAAGGTCCACAGATAATGAAATACACTCTAACAAAGGTGTGTGTTGCTGGCCTGTCTCACAGTCCCACTCTGTGAACTAAGAAAAGTGTGATCATACAGACATTAACTCCTGTGACAGACTCTGTTTTCCTTCCCAGGTTCGTTTCAATCAGGACGAGGTCTGGAGGTTCTAGCATCACTATAAGGCGAGTTACTGCAGTTGCAGTTTGACACAATCTCTGGGGAGAGACAGACAGTCAGAGGGGGATTTTTGGCCGGTCTCATTATCGAGTCCAGATTTCAACCCTCTTGTTTTTCAGTTGGGAAAACTAAGTGTTTGAACAACATGCCACTAACCAACATGGTCCAGTATGTTCCATGCTTCTTGTAGACACAGGGCCTCTTCTTGTGTGTTGGGAATGGCTTCCAAAATCCAGAATAAATACAATGCAGTACACACACACACACACACACGTGTGTATGAATGCACAGTATGTACATGTATGTACATACTGTACATGAATGTACAGTATGTATGCATGTATTAATTGATAGAAAATAAACAGACAAATCTGGAAAGGAGATTACACACACACACACATTGACATTATGACTTTTATAATGTACAAACACATAATATATTCTATCCTCAAATCTATTTAGTATATATCACATTTACTATGTATCACAATCAATTTCCCTCATAGGGATGGCTGACTGGTCCTTTCACTATCCTTGTGGGGACATTTGGAAAAACAAGAACACACACTCACTCACACAACAATCCCTTGAGAAGGTATGAACAAACAATATACTTATAATACAATGTACAATAATCCTGCTTTATGGTGACATAGAGTCACCACACATTTACATTTCTATAAATGCACTTGCTGTTACTTTTCCCCACGGTCAGCTATTTTCCCTAAATTGTTGCTTAAACTATAAGCAAAACAATCTCCTGCCTGGAAAAATACTTAAGAAACAGTAATAGACATTGAATGAATAATTTTATATGAATAATTCATATAAATTGCTGCCCCGTCCACATCTAAATAATGAATGTATAAATTGTTGTATGGATAAGGAGTAAAAGCGGCCTGTATGGAGTCTCATGTAGGGAGGCAAATTGAGGGTTAAATCCATAAAAACCTTGAAAATGTGCCTAATTCTCCAGCTCCTCTCCACACTTCTCACTTTGCAATAAAAATAACACAAGAAGAAAGAAATCCGCATGCATATCATTCATTAGCTACAGATCCATAAAAAATAGTCTCCTAAATCCCAAAGCTTTCTGTGCAATGGTGCGGAAAAATAAAGAACAGTCAAAGAAACCGTCTCCCAAAAGTGCTTGTTAGGGGCCAACTTATTACTGCAGCGAATAATCTTAAAATAAATAAATATATGCAACAAACATTTATAGATCTGAGTATTATCAGAGGAGTTGTGGGTTTTTGCTGCCGAGTTTCTAGTGTGTGTTTGATATCAGCCTTTGTTTTTTCAGGCTTTGATCTTTAACGGCAAACCTATCCTTTGCTTCACCTGATCTCGGCGCACAAGTTTCCTCCCACTTACTTTTCCATTAAGCATTTGATTGCCTCTGTGGCTGGGAAGCCCATGAGCAGAGTCTGAGTACACACACACACACAGATATATACATATATATACACACACACCCACCCACACACACATACTTATGTATATGTATATATATATATATTTATATGTATACACACACACACACACACACATTTGTGTGTATGTACAGTATGTATGCATGTATTCATTGATTGAAAAATCTGGATAGGAGATTACATGCAAAATACACCTGCAATCACACATCTATAGAAGTCTTAAATCAAAGAGGAGCCTTAGGTAAAGTCCAAGCCTGCCTCAGTCACACAGCTTTTAAGTATACATGCATACACTCTCAACAACCCTGCACACACACACCAACACGGAGCCCCACTGCGGACTGCTTCATTCCGTTTCATCCCTACATCAAACGGGGCTGCAGCGGTGGGCTCTGACAGAGACCCCAGGATCGTAACATCTGCAGTGAGGACAGCTATCACAGGAGGGACATGTGTGGAGCAGATGTCACCAGCCAGCCCAACAGCAGGCAAGGCAGGGGAGCAGAAGCAGTGGCCCCGACATGTCACTTACAGACCCCGACACACACTCTGCCCCCCACACAACACACACACAATATGGCGGCAGTAACGGCTGCAAAACACTCACTTGACTTTTATAATAGGATCCTAATTAGGTGTTTGCTAATCATCTAACCACTGACTCTGTGCTTTAATGTTCTTATTCTTTAGACTCGAATAGAATAAAATTGAATATTAAGTTTATCTTGAAAAATTATTACTTTGCTAGCGTACTATAATAGTGTTTACTATAAGCATGTTACAATTATTTGCACCTTCATAATATCAATACTTGCATATTTGCAATTACTTTTACTAACTAGATCATAGTTAGTGATCCACTTAATAACTGGCTCTTATTTCATTTCAAATAGTCAAATAGTTTTTTCTTATTTGAAATCTTGGTTAAATCACTATTCAGCTTTTAATAACATTTCAGAATAACTCCTCTCATAAAGTTTCAGTATTTATTTAAACGCCTTTTTAAATTCAATTTATTTAAAAGCCTCATTATGACATCTACATGACTAGAGACACACATCCCATGTTCTTTCTCTCTTTCTTCCCTTCCTCCATTTTCCCATTTACTTCTGGATCCACGTTTTCTTTTCAAAACAAATAGACATTTATTAAACTAATTTTTTACTTCAAATCACTGTTCATTGCCTCCCTGCCTCCATTTCCAGAGTCTAAAGTTTTACAAACAGCGGCCTTGTGTTGAGAGGAAGAGAGAGAGAGAAATAATTAAGACAGTTTGAGAAGCAGTGACAGGCATAGATGAGTTTGGTGCCCTAGATTAGACATGATTAACATTCAGTGATGCTTAATTTTGAAACAGGTATCAGCGGCAGGGAAATTAAACTTAGCTGTCTAGCATCCGATGCCAATGTGACGTGTCAATCATTTTCACCACGGCACATGATGTAAAAACAGGAGACTCCACTCTGTAAACCACGGATGCTTTGTGAGGTCTACAGAGGATCCTCAATCCTCTGTTTATATCTGTTTATATGCAGATGAATCAAGAAGAAAATTATTAAATAATATGATAAATACTAACAGACAGGTTGCCTGAAGGAATAAACACCCATTATTAGATTAAAAGGAGTCATTAATCACAAACTGCTGAGATTAAAAGGTAAAAGTTAAAGGATGGTAAGAGAATAAAAGTTTAGCAATGGGAATCTTGGGTAAGAAAATACAATTTGCAGAGTTTAGTGAGGTATAATGAAAGATGCTGGTTGCAGATGAATGATTTACATATTTCACCGGTAGCCCGGGAGAAACTCACACTTCTAAGGAGGAGGAGATCAGGGAGATCACGATTGATTGTGTGATTTGAAGGGGAGATGAAAGGAGGAATTAAAAGGGTGTGAGATCTGAGGAGGTGCGTGAATGGACACCTCAGTGGTGAAGCTCTTAAGCAGCATTAGAAACGAGATCGAATGTATCTGGCAGCCGGCGAGGGGTCCGCTGATGAAAGCTGTCCTCAAAAAAAACTCCCACCAGCAGTCAGTGGAAGTTCTGCATTTCTTCAGACACTTCCCAGCATCCCTCAGCTGAGGCGGGAAAACACGCACCTAATTACTTATCGTAGAGGGCTGAAAGACAAACAAACAAACAATACATTATTTTTGTGTATACGGTATTAGCTTTCTTGTTAAGAAATAATGTATGCAGTCCAAAACATGGGGGTGCATTCATTGTTTTAAAACGGGTATTTCAATTTCAGACCATAAGTATTATATCTTAAGAAATTTTTGAGGACCTTATAAGACTAGCATTACCAACAAATAATGCTAAAAGAATCGAATCACATGAATAAGAAAGCATTAAAAATAATAATATTCAGAAAAGTATTTTATATTGCATTGCTGGCTGACAGGATGATATAGAACATCTGTCACTTTTGACACAACTGTGTTCACAAACACATCACACACAAAACATACATGCCATATATCACTGCACTAGTTAACAGCCGTTTATATAAACAATGGAGTTATTATTAAACAAACACATTCAAACATGCCGTTGAATCTCTAATAATTTATGACATTCCCCACTGCTTACATCTCACTCTCCTTTGTGAATTTTGTGAAAATGATAATAATCAGGATCTTCTGGATCGTTCTATTTTAAATTCAAGGCCATAGAGAGTTTATGAGAAGATAATTAAAATAATTAAACCATTGGGAGGCCCTTTTTTAAGCAGATCTCTCTTTACTTATTCCAATTCTATTCAACTCTCCTGTTTTACCAGCCTGCATGACATTTGCATGATCAGACTTCAGATAAAATCAGTTGTATGTCTTTACAATCCCACAGAGAGAGCAATTACTGGCATCCACAGACTGAAGCAACAACATTTGCTGTATGACACTGTACTTCTAAAATGAATGACATGCATAAGGCATTTCTCTTAAGACAATTTGCAATTAAGCAGTAACGTGTTGTACACACACATGCATAGATGTGGATTTCCAAGTTTTCCAAGTGTGATTTAGCAGAAAAAACTGTTATAAAAATCCATAGAATGACTGAAAAAATTTTAAAAAGGAAGTAACAGAGACTGAAACAGAGTGTTCACCTGTTTTTTCTCTCGATACTGCTGGGCACCAAACATCAGGTCACTGTTGTCCTGTAAGATATTGCTAAGAATTATGTGAATGGCCTGTGTATGCTCACATAACATTTTAGCCTGTGTTTGTAACATTGTGTGTAACATTTAGCCTAAGACAGAAAAGCACAATCTAAAAAAGCATATAACATGTCACAAAATAAATCACAAATGCACTGAGGATTTAACAACGTACATGTGGATGATGAATCAAGAGATGTTACAGTCTCTGAGGTCTGGTGGTGTTTTGTTGAAAAACATTTGGTCAAAACTCGAAACAGCTCACAATATAAAAGAAACAAATACAACATTTACAAAGAATTTACCTTTATAATATAATAACTTTAAATTTAAAAGTTTAAAAGTATTATTTGTGTTCTTTTGCTTATCCATAAAGAGCTTATACAAAACTATGATTTTGTATTTTAAATATAATTTAATGATGTATTTAGAAATGATTCTGATATTTGAAATATTTTCTGAAGCAAACAACATACACAACCACTATCAGACACACAAAGCTGCTGTTACAGCCAGTTAACAATGAACTCAAGTGTCCTCTATGCAGAACTATTTACAAGGAACACAACACACTGTAATGGACAGAATAAACCGTGTTGTCTCCCTTTACAATGGCAAATATATAAACAATACTAGAAGACATAAACAATAGAAGATATAGACACACTAGAAGATAAAAACAATAGAAGATATAGAAACAAATATGAACAAATGTATTTGTTACAATAAACAAACCGTCCAATATTGATTATTATATGATTAGAAGGCCTGAAGGAAACTAACATGTGCAGCTATTTTAAACGTTATATCGCAGCAGCACCATCTAGCGGTAGTAGCTGCACATTAGATTGTAATGGTCGCAAAAAACCTACAAACCGTCTTCATTAAGATTAATCCGTTTGTAAATGTTGTCCTCAACTTCCCCCAAATTGAGATAAAATTGTTCTTTATTAACACAAACTTTTTCTTCTTCCTTCAACCGGAACAAAAAAAATCCAACAATGTTTTTTTCTGCATCACGTTTTATAACATATCATTATCATTTCATAATTCATTTTATAAAAGACCATGACAAAGATTTGCAAAACATATTTTTATTTGTGTTGATCATAGCTAACAAGTAGGAGAACACGGCTCTCAGGTGTTTACTTCAAAATAGTATTTCTAAACAGAGTCCCTGGTTACCTGTTACACAGTCACTGTCCAACTGTACCATAGTTCAGATCACTTTCCACACAGACTCGGGTGAGAGACAGGCATCCTACTCTTTTTAATAAGGCATTTTGTGAAACAACAAAATGTTTGATAGGGCTTTCAATATTGAGAATGGAAATGAATGTTGAGCCAAACCAAAACGAAAGCTCTAAATCGTGTTACTGGTGAACGGTGAAAAACAGAAGCGATATCCGTGTGTTTCACTGATCATGTAAACCATTTCCTCGGCTGGCCGAGCCACAGTGCGTCACAACCCTTTCCGTGCACTGAAAACAAACCCCTAGGGCAAAGTTTTTCAAATCTATTGCTCTGCTAGTGTTCTGCAATCATCAGAAACCCTGAATTAAAAAGAAGTGCTTGTATTTCAGTCAGCTGCAGCCCATTATATGAAGATTCGTCTATACAGATGGGGTCTGACCTTAGTAACGCAGAGATAATAAAAAACACCAGATAAAAGGCTTTTAGGAAACAGGCTTATAGCAGGCAGCTTCTTTTCAAAGCAGTGGATGAATTTTGTACGCTATTAACTCAAGAGCATTTAACCTATAGCATTAAACTGCACGATTTCCTCATGTTTTAATGGTTCTGACTGTTTTTTCCCACAATGACATCTCGATTAAGGCAAGATGTCATACAGATGCACTAAACGCATGTACAGTAGTGTAACCTGTGTTCTGTAAGGCTCCTGCAAAGCAGCAAAAACGTAAATCGCATTAACACTCACACTTTAAATCTGGCATGAAGCTTCTGGAATTATTGCACTGGTGACTGGGCTTTACAACCCCAGCAGAGAACGTGGATCACATATAAATAAAATCTATGCCGAGAAGACGTCGCAACTCTCGCTTACTCATATTTTGTCTAGGTGAAGCAAACAACACACTGCCTTGGCATGCACACACAAACACACACACGGCTAGCCTTAGCAATGAAACAATTACTTATTCGACTCACCTCTAGCTTATCCACACAATGTCTTTTGGTTATTCACATTTTTATCAGACTGATTGAGGCTTTAACTATATACAGTGCTAAAGTTAGAAGAAAGGGAGCAACTGACTCCAGTAATCACACATGTTTTGTGCATTAGCTGTAAATGACAAAGCTACTTATTTTGCTGTGACTCGAGGGAATTTTGCTTTTGCTTGTACAAAATCAGAAGGATTAAGAAAAAACTGAAAGGTACTATTACAGGAATAAAATATGATTAAGGCAATACATTTGCTGGAAAGTACAAGGGGGACTGAGTGACATCCAAACGGCACACAATGTAATCACCTCGGCTGAATGGCGATTTCGGAACAAACATACTGAATTACAATGAATTCATAGTTAACTATATAACAGAAGATGTGTGAGCCACCATTAATGACCAGATGGCAACTGTATCTTAATGATCTCAGCCCACGTCAAACCATTTTTTGGCTTCTCCGTAGAACAACAGAGCTTTTAAAATGAACTAAAATTTTGCAGACCGCTTCAAGAGCGATGCAGTCTAACACTGGGTCCAAAAATATCCTCGTCTAATTATGGAGAATCAGGGCAGCAGGATATAATCAATGCTCATGATGGACCTCATTGTAGTCCATTATTCGCAGATCCTGCTGTCGCCTGCGCTGAATGTTATACGCCCGGGGTCTGTCCATGGGCTGCACATCAACCTGGTCATTAGACTCTGAGAGCTCCATGCATTTGGAAGGGACTGTGCCTGGCTCAACCTGAGAAAGGCATTCGGGGGCCGCCGGGTCCTCCTCGTAGTGGCTCTCGCTCTTGTTGCGGAAGAGCTCTCTGGCACGCTTACCCAAAAAGCTTCCGGTACTGGGGTAGGAGCCAACTGCCAGTGGGGAGTCGCAGGGAAGGGGGGAAAATGAACGGGCGGAAACATCTTCCTGACTGCCATTAATGAGTGCTGGGGGTGGTGTAAGCGGAGACATGGCAGAAACCTCCCCGTTGAAACAGGTAAACTCGCCTTCCTCTCTTCTCATTGGCTCGGCTGATGGAGATGAAGCAGGTGAGCTGGAACTCTTGCTATTTGGCCTGAAACCCAAAATGGAAATATAATTTCTCCCATAAAATCAGTGAACCATCATGTGTGAGTTGTTTGAAATGATGAGAAGTTTTGCATGTGTGGATGATTCTGTTCTGGAGAAACACGGAACCTAAAGGACATTATTCTTTGACATTTGATTAAATAGGGCATCTGTGTGTAAAGAAAAGCAGTCTTGCTTGTTTTTGAATGTAGATGTGATAGATTTGTCACATTTATGCACATATTCATATAAATCAACACGACTGCAGCACACTGTGCTGGGCAACAAGTGTGTACAATAATGTTCAGTGGCAAAACCACATAAACCACATGGCATTGGTATACTGTTACCATAACAATGGAACTTGCCTCTGATTGGTGGAACTGCTGTTCCCAGAAGCACCTTCTGCGGATGAGCTGGTGTTCAGACTCTTGAGCTCTATTTGGCTATAGAGCTGGAGCAGCTCTGACTGTAATGCCTGAGTGATGCGCTTTTGAGCCAAATACCTGCTCTCTGAAGCCTGCAGCTGCTCCCTACAACACAACAAAACACTGCGGATAAGAATCACACTTATGCTAACTGCTAATGCAACAACGCATGTCTTACATCATGTATTTAAATGACATCATAGCACTTTATTACAACCATCAATAATAAGTCATTGGCAAATATGATGTCATGCAAGTAATATGAAAGTGACATGAGTTTTATCTATGATGAAGAGTAATAGAAAGAGAGCATAGAAATTATCTACGGATTATCTACAAAGAGATTATCTACTAAAACAAAACTATTGGACAATTAATGATGTCATACATGGCTTGACTTTTGACATTCTCCAGAAGTTTCTTCTGTTCTCGCATGACTTGCTCTTTCTTGGCCAGTTGGGTCTCCAGGTCAGTGATGCGCTGTTGGGCCGCCTCAAGCCTCTGACTCTGCTGGATGGAGCCCTGCCTCAAACGCTCCACCTCCCGCAGCGAAGAGGCCTGCTGCATCTTCAGCTCCTAAATCACAAGGAATCCAAGTCTAAGTGGACCAGTAGACCATTAAAGTATAACTGATGGCTTAGTGTCTTTAAATCAATAGCATAACATGAAGCAGTTTCACAAATGTAGGCGACATGCATCACAATATACCAAACATCTGCAGAACTACTACTATATAATACTTCTTAGTTATGACTCAACAACTTCACAGATATTTCTATTCTTGCATCACTTCTCTGTGTCTGGCTCAAATACAGACCGTGTTGTAACCTTGAAAACATGTTGGATTTTTCACACAATAATCAAGTTATTTCAACATTTTTCATTTCTCAACAAAGACTTTTTGGCAAAATGTCTGTAAAAATCTATGTGGTGAACTAAAAAGCTGTTTTTTAAGCCGTGACATGAATGCAGTCAAGCAAAAAAAGCATCTTGCCCACCTTGCTTGACTCGGGTCCTAAACGCTCAATTTCCTTCACGCACAACTTGTTGGCTTCACCCAACAACAGCAACTGTTTGTTTAAAAAAGCCATCTGCTGCTCCATGCTTTCACTGTTGTTGAGCTGAGGAACAAATCCAGCACACAAATCACAATTTAAATAAACACGTTAAAGGTAGAATCTTCAATATTTTAATATTGTACCTAATATATTTCACGTCTTACCTTGATGGACAGCTGGCTGAGCAAGTGCCCCATATTACAGACTTTGTTGTTGGCTCTCTGTAGCTCCGCCTCCATTTCGCTCACCTTCTTCTGTTTCTCTTGCAAATCACTCTATAAATGATGTCATGCAGAATGATGTCACAAATCATGACAATCCACCAACCCACATGTTAAAAAACATCACATTTGTTGCCATATTGTTCCAGTAGGTCTATAATCACCTGCAGTTCCTGCATCTTAGAGTAATAATCATTCTTCTCCTGCTGCAGGTGCTGGATTTGGGTCTGCAGCTGGTTCACCAGAGCCTCTCTTTCCTCCCGCAGACGCCTGGAGCGCAGCTGCTCTTCCTGCAGGCTCACCTGCACAGTCTGCATCTGAACTTCCTGAAGCTTCAGCTGGGTTTTCTGCAGGCACACACATCATCACATCACTGGACAATCACAGATAAATCACATCACATCGCAAACTGGTCAAATACATCAAACCTATTAAGAGCACAAACGTTTTAATGTGCAGCTAATACAAAACCTAAAACAAGTATGAAAGAATTAGAAAATGCTGTTGAAAACACAAATATGACATCTGAAGAAATTAAACTTCTGTGGAAATCCTGTAAAGCAATACACAGAATTATCACGTTATAATGGTTATTATTGTTATTATGGTTAATGTCTCCAGTTACCATGGAGTTGTTCTGCTCTTCCAGTGCAGTAGCGTTGACAACACGGCCGAATAGACGCCGGTTCCGGAGAGCATGCTGCTCCCTTTTATGCCTCTCGTACAGCAGCTGGTTATGCAGCAACAGCAGCTGACTGCGCAGCATTCCCACCTCATCCGATACTGCAGACGCAGGGCCTGCAAAATGATTCTTCAGTCAATTTAAAAGCACAAGAATTCTGCTTCATTTAAACTGAGAATCAATCATGAAACCTACAGGGATTGGAAGTATAACATTATGACGATTATAACATGAGGACAAACACATCTGGATTTCTTTTGGAATAGTTTATGATTTGATTGTGAACAACATAGGAGACAGGAAATCTAAAGAAAACTTACTAAGCTGTACTCAGAGGAAAGGGACACAGGAAAGTGGAAACAAAGAAGTTGGACAGGAAAGGTTGAAGGACACAGTCTTCTGGAGAGCCTTAAGAATTAGTAAATTACTAAATACCTTTTCCTTTATTGCTATGCTGTTTACCTCCAGAGTGTTGGTCTTGCTGGTTTTGAGAGGACATACATCTGAAAACAAAGCACATTTCTGTAACACGTTCTTGAAGAAACATCTGGAAAAAAAGCAAATCTGTGTAACACATTCTTGAAGAAAGTGCTCTTACAAGACAGAAGACCAGAAACCTACCTCCTCAGCACCTTCTCATGGGTTTCCTGGCCCTGCTGGATAACACGGTCCAACAGCTCCAGCGGAGATGCGGCAGAAAGATCCTCCCCCTCCAGCTCCTCTCGGTGCAGCTCTCGATCTCCTTCAACCCTCTGTAAGGCCTCTGTGGTCTTCTTCTCCAAAAACAGAGGAGCCACCTTGGGCAGGGCAAGGTCAAACAGCATCTCGTAGGGCGTGGGTTCCTTTGTGAGATCAGGTAGAGAACATGCGCACTGACCACTCTTCCCGTTTTCTATGGGGGTGAAAGCAGGCCAGAAGGACCATGGAGATTGTTGTTCTCCTCCTTTGGCTGAAGTTTCACCCCTGTCTGGTGTGGAGACTAAGTTCTGCTCAGTGCTTTGGTGAGATAAAATCAGGGTGTCTGAGGAGCCCTTAAAAGAAGAATCCAGGCCAGGCCCTCCTGTGAAATTAAGTTTCCCATGAGTCAAGCTCAAGATCTCCTCAGTGATGGCATCTGGAAGGTAAACATGGAAGATATGGGTAAGATCAGAGCTCAGTGAAAACTGAAGCATGACTGAAAACAGTTTCTATACTTGTACACTGTGGGACGCATTGTTCTGCATGTCTCCACTCTCACCATCCTCTCTCTCCCCGTCTGTCCTCTTGACAATGTCAGACAGCTGAGCCAATGACACGGGACTTTTGGCATCTCTAACACCTCCTGAAGAGTAACCAAAGCAAAACACATTAATCAGTGTGTCAGTTTCCCTCAGCAGCAGAGGTCAATTTCCCAACAAGAATGATACAAAGTACCAGCAGATATCCTCACCGTTGTTAATACTTCTGGGCATGACTTTCTTCAGCTCTTTCACTGAAGAATTTACCTGAGCAGAAACATCTTTATGAGAACATACAACAGTTCTACAAATGGGTTTAATAAATAACCAGTCAAATGGTTCAGGGTTGCGTCATGCTTCATGTACCTTAGCCTGAGAACTGCTGGTGTTTTGGGCAGGTTGCCCTAGATCGTCTGAGAATGATGGGAGAGGAGATGACCCTGAGGGGGTTGAGGGAGAGAGGGACCATTTTCCATCCACTGTAACAAAAATAGAACTCTGAAGTTACCTGAGGCATCTACAAGAACATCAAACAAGAACATAGAACTGCTCTGTATTCTAGATTAAAATGCATTTGGCTGACCTGGTATGTTAGAGATACGCCCTGAGAGGTGGGAGGCACTGTGTGAGACATCGGAAACGGTGGCAGGGGACATTCTAGAGCTGGGAGGGGTGGTCATCCCACACAATGAAGATGGACTCCACATCCCCCCTACAACTTCTGATGAAGTCATCTCATCAGCCTGCTGATGGAGCACCAAACAACAACATTCATTCAACAATGGGTCAATATTATTATTATTACACATACGTTTGTTTTGCTTTTTCATAAACTGTATTGTAGGCCAGAGTAGAAGAACTATGAACTAAGAACTAAGACTTGAAGAATTATAGGAGAACTATGTGTGCTGCCTTGCTAAGTTTGTAAAATCAATTTACATTAATTTAAAACATACAAAAACATTGTTTTTTCTTTCTTGAAAACAAAGTTTTTCTTTCTGGGAAACTGTCAAACCAAAGTATATTCAATCTGTACATGACTCACTCGATGACTGGGGGTCTGTGTCCTGGAACCAGAGTCCTGGTTTACAGCGAGATAGGGTAGTGACAGAGAGAGAGACTGACGAACAGCGGCCATCGGTGTGACGGAAGTAATTTCTGATGGAACACAAGATTCACTTTAAGGAACTACAAAGAACATTAACATCATTGCAATAACAACAGGAAACTGAAAACAAATGCTCCACAAAAACATCTCACCATGAGTACTGAGCTCTGAGCATGAGCGGCTGTGGTCTACAGGACGCCGTTGTATGTAATCCGACAGAGAAGAGTATCCTTCTTCACACGATGCCTCCTTAGAGTCCAAAGACACTTTGGCACACTCAATTACAATGTCATGTGGTTCAAACCGCTTCCATCTGCACAGAATTAAGAACGGGTGTGAACACAACCGCATAACATCTGATCCACTTCATAATGAAAATCACAATATTTTGTTTCACAAACCTAATAGGATCAACCTCATAATCTTTGGTTCCTGTGATGAGCTCAGGATGAATCCGTACATGCTCCAACATTGGCTAATAAAATAGCAAAAAACATGGTAAAACGAGTGTTAGAACAAAAATAGTTTGCTACATGCTAATAAGCTGTATTAACAAAGGTAATTCACAGGCAAAACTACAAGTATGAAATTCCAAAGACTTTTAAAACTAAACATGGCACAACAGACACAAACTCACCTTAACCATTTCCTCAAAGGTGTCAACGTTCTCCTTCATACTGTAATGAGCGCGAAGATAAGAAACAAAATTGCAGGGATACATGCCGTAGAGTCTGTGGAAGAGCAAGTAGACACTTGCATGCAGATGGACTGCATACACCTGAGCGTGACCTGAAGAACAAAACTATCCTTAGCCAAAGATACAAACCTTCCATGTTCAGGAATCAAGGCAATACCTCAATATGTGAAAACTGAGCAATGTGCTTTAGGACGGACTACCTGGGTGCCGTTGATTCCAAGCTGCAAGCCGTCCAAAGATGTCAAAGAACTCACAGAGAAGCTGTTTGTTGGTTTGAGGAATCATGGGTAGGAGAGTGATCAACACCAGCACACCGGTTGTGAGAACCACCACGTCTGAATCAGCCTGGAAGCAGAAATGACCCTTGAAACAAGCCATCATGACTTCATGGAACACGATTGTTATGCCTCGTAACTGTCACACCTGACTAGCTTTCAGCATGGTACCTTGAGGCATTTGAGCAGCGAAGCAAACAGAGGGAAGCGGGCGATCTTGTGGATCCATTGTGGCTGCCTGCGGACAACGTGGCCAAGGAGGGTGATGGTGGAGAGCCGGGAGCTCTGCTTGCCCATGCATTCATTCATCTTATCTAGGAGATGCTACACAGAAACGCAGATGAGGTTATTTACTTAATCATTGATATTACAGGTGTCACATCAATAATAATTAAAGCATAGTATTAAAAACCCATTGACTTATTTAACTTATAAACAATATATGGGAGCATCAGGCAAGATAAAAAGTTTTATCAGTAAATTTACTATGTATATGGGAACTTTCCAGTCTTGATTTATAAATGTAAAAAGTTACATTCTAGCCCTACATGGTTACTTATAAATCCACCTGATATTTTCCCATTCTGATATATTCCAGCAGATAGATATTCCCACCTTATCATGAGGCTCCCTGACAGACAACAGGATGTCCAAAGCCTGGGATGACTTTGTTTCCAAAAAATACTCCACAAGACTGTTTAGCAACATAGTTCCTTTATCTAACACACACAGATCAAAGGACAAACTTCTTACAATGCGCTTTGAATACAGTGTATTGACGCAATAAGATACAGTATAAAAGTAATAAAAGCAGAGAAAGTGCAAACACAACACACCCATTATGCAAATACAGTGGCTCAACAATCTTATCAATTTGAGACACACTGCTGTAAATACAGAGGCTGACTAACCTGTGCTCAGAGTCTCTTGCAGCAGGTTTTTAACCTGTTCCAACTCCTTTAAGTCAGTAGACCCCAGAAGAGGGAGAAGGTCAAACACGTTTGGCTGGTCCTTAGCCATAGCTGTGCAGGACAGTGGGCCGGACTTGTGCCTTTGTCACAGCGTAAACCGATGGTCTGTGGTTTCAGCATGGGGTGTATCTGCATGAACTAGTAATAAAGTTACAAACAGCAAGTCATTAACTAGGACTGTCAACTAATCTGCTACTAGTATTAACCTGCTTCTACTTACTGACCTATATATTATAGATTCTCATGTATATTTTGTTATAATTTTAAATTATTCTCTTGTAAAGCTCTTTGACCTTTACAGTTTGTTTTATCTTAATTCTGATAATTCAATTAAAACAATGCAAGTTACCTTTCGCTGTTAAACGTGCTCCATAAATAAACTTGCACTGCGTACCTCAAAAAAAAAGTGTCTTAAGACGAAGCGAGTTGCCTTCTTAGACAACACTTGGACATCAAGTTCCACGTGAGCAGCTAAACACTTAGAACTATAAAATGCTAAATGTGTCTCTCAAACAAAATAGTTTTAATACATTTTGTCAAGACAGCAATATAATTCTTTCAGTCCTTTATTTTAACTGTGTGAAGCCCACATATACTACGCAGGCAACGTCACGTATTGCAACACAGCCGATATGAAAATCAACTGCAGCCTGTCACACTAGACTCAGTCTGAACAAAGTTGAACTGCTATTGTTTATTTAAGACTGAAAGCTATATAAAAGGAGTTCAACTCTTTCATTATTAAAGGTTACAGTAAATATTAAATATAAACAGTATAGCACAACTCTAGCAGATATATCAAACGCCCTGTAATACGTGACAGCATATATCAATCACTACACACACTGCTACCTAACGAGGGATCAAAGTCTAGCTCACGATCGTGACATCCATTGGCTTCTGTTTTTTACTATAACCCGATCAGCTCTCAAACAACCGTAGCATAACAAACACGCATCAGGTGTTTATAAAACCGTGTATTTTATTACCGTGGAGAGAGTGTGAAGTTCAAGCGGTCGCCATCTTGACCACCTCACGACCTTTTACACCGCTGAGCTGCTTGCGCAGACAAAAAACTTGGCCGTAATAATCCCAGTGCGCGATTAATCCAGAGATGAGGATTAATGATCCGATGTTTAGTTAGGGAAAATACTGACCGACTCCTCTGCCTCGCTGTCACAAGATCCCTGCAAGAGTGACAGAAAGGTGTGAAGCGGAGCGCAACCAGATCTATCTTAGCACTTAGCGGCTTTAGCGTGAAGGAAGCGCACAGCGCATGCGCGGGACTTTAAAGGGCAAACGTGTTTATTTGCTCGTCGTAAGTTAAACTATTAAAAATATGTCATAACTGACGAGTCGTAAGTATTAGTTTGCTGTCTGTAACACACATGCTCGTGTAATCTTTATGTAAATATTTTACAGGAAATCAATATCGTGCATATTTATTTTTATGTTATTGATTGTTGTTTTTGATTTATGCATTTATTACAAAATTAAAATAAAAATGCACACTGTGTTTGTTTGTAAGGACACATTTATTTTCAAGATACTGTAACATTAAAACAAAGCAAACAAATTAGCTAAGGCCCTGTCTCTGCGCCGCCAGTAGATGGTGTGACGACATATAGTTTAAAGGTTTTTACATATTCTAGATAGAAAGAACATGTCCAGCATTATTCCAGTGTAATACATGGAGACAGTAAACCTTTCAGTGATGTCGGTCTGTGAAAGATTAGATGGTTAGATTTGTCTGAAATGAGACAAATGTTTCACATTGTATTATCTAATTATAGTAATGTGCCATCTGTAGGGTTAGCTTATCCTATTATAATATTTGCTTTGCTCAGAATTTCATTCTGTGGTGTTAATGATAAATGTTGAAAACAGACCATCATTCTGTGGACGTTGTTGTATAACGAATTATTTGTTTAAAACAAACACATTCATGAGATAATAATCTTATGGACATATTCCTATTATTAAGATGAAAGAGATAAGCTATTGGTCTGATGTTTAGTTTTCAATGCATTAAAACTAATGATATAGCATATAGTATAGTTATATAATATATAACTAATACTAATAATATATTTAAATATAGATTCAGTTTTTATGAATGTAGAATCTACCTTAAATGTGTAAATGTACATTAAACTGTATGTAACCATCATACTCTTTGCATACTCTTTGTCTCTTTTATAAAGTAACCATGCAAACAAACCAGCCTGTACACTTCACAGAGGCCCTGTGTTAATAATGTGCTGTATAATTATTCTGTTGAGAGGTATTAATTAATGCAGTGATGTTGCTAATTCATTTTTGATGTATTCATTGTTCAGGGAGAAGGATATGAAGAGCAGTCAGATAACACCTCTTATAGCGCAGTGAGTGACGTGTACTTAGTCATGAACAAATGACCAATAAGAAAGAAGTAGGTGGACTTTGAAATGTATAAGATGCCATTACTTGTCCTCCTCCCATGACATACATGAGTATAAAGGATCCAGCACTCTCTACAAGTAGCTTATTCTTGGTTAAACAATCCCACGTGCTGTAATATACCTGTTCTTTAATGTTCCGTTTTGTTCCTTTTAATTCAATTACAATTAAATAGACAAAGCGCTCCAGAGACTTGTGACAAGGTCTTTCTTATATGTCACCATTAGGTGGAGCCATTTTCCTGTCACCCAGCGTCGCTCTCTCGTTGCTCTGCCAGCTGTAAATAACATCAATCTGGAGCGTGTAAAAAACACTTCGAAAATAGTAAATAATAATCATGGCCAGACAAATCATATTCTGAATCGGGAAATACATTTTTAAGTCCTAACTAAACAATAAATGCAGCCGAAAACACCATCTTGCATTATTGAAAAGTCACTCTCTGTTTTCACCTAACTGGAAACACCATCTACGCCTTTGCTTTTTAAAAATAATCACACAGCTGACCCCCAAGCATTTATTTATTATGCTGCTAATGTCTCCATTTTGAATGTGAAAGAGAAAAGCTTAAGGTTTAAATGTTGCATACACTTGAAATGTGCTTCTTGTCCTACACAGTGCTTATACCTTTCAGTTTAATTCTCCTTTGGAGGTGTAGAAATGAGTGCTTGTCAGAAGTGATAAAACATTCAGCTCCCAGAATCCCATTTTTATAAGCACTTTGCGCACCATTACAAGTCTGTGTCTGTTTTTGTTGTCCGGGATAATTATGAGTGAAGCCTCTTTATTAGGGATAGTTAAGAATATTTAAACTGACGTTTAGTATAGGTTTTGCAAGTGGCAGAACGGTTTAAATTATGAATCACATCTTTCAAAACAAAGTTGATAAAGTATTCCCCACAGTGCTGAAACATTACAGCTTGGTTTAAACTACATTGCATGAATTTCATGTTAACCGGGAGGAATAGTACAATGTAAGACAACCAATTATGCTTGAAAATTAAATAATGTTGCAGAGCTTTCTGCAGATTTTGAATGCAAGTATACATGTATGACTTGTTCATATTCATGTGGGCGCAGGACACATATCAGTGCTATTCCCCACTGAAATCAAACTAACAACCACTGCAGCACATATTATATAGTGCGTTACCACTGCATGATCCAAGCTGACACTTTGAGAGCTGAGACCCAGTTTGAGACTAACTCTGCTGGTATCATTTATTGAGAGCCTGGAGCATCTAAATAGCAGTTCGGCTGCCATCTCCCTTATTCACATTTCCATGTCTCTCAGGGATCCACAGCACAATGGGCTGTATAATGTGTGTATTGCTGTTTAATGAATCCAGTTCCTTTAATGAGTGCATGGCTCACATAGCTTTATTGTGTAGGGAAAATAGACTAAAAAGCATTAAAAAGAAAGATCTTGTCCTGAAAAGAGAGTGATGGTTATTTGATATGTACAGTGCATTTATTTCCCTGTTGTTGTTTGTGCCAGCGCTCTACTGATGTCATATTTTAATCCCTGCATGCATGTGATTGTGGGTGTGTGACTAATATGCAAAGCACAGGGTAAGTCAAGTTATATATGTACATGAGAGTGCAGGCTTTATATTTATATCTTCAGTGCATAGCATGCGCTATATTGCTCATTACTAATCCAACCAGTTTGCTTAGATTGATTGCTTAAATTGTTAAGGTGTTAAAAGATTGGCCAGTAATATGGTTACAGTATCCTCTGGGTTTGAAATAGAGAGGACAGGTTGGGTTTAAACGAGAGGAATAAAGCACTTGCTTATTGGAATTGCTGCCCTTGGTTAACTTAATAAAGGATAATATACAGTTTTCTATCAGATCCAATGTACATGTAACCTAAAAAGAACTTAAAAATCGAAACTCTATCCATGACTGACTAAAGTTGCCGATTTATTTATCTGTGGCCATGAGTAAATTTCTCCCAGGCAGCGGTAATGATGTAATATAAATGCAACACCAGAATGAAACATTTCCGTGGCAGTACAATACATGTATTATTTATGTGTTGAATTTCATTTGTCTTACAGAAAAGTGCATGTGGAACAAGTGTCATTTGTTACATTTATCTTCAATGAAACACGGGCGTTTTTTTTATAATTGTAAGTTACGGTGTGTAAAAAAAAGGAGTTGCTTGCCGGAGATGCTTGTTTCCTTGGTAACGGGGGTCTCGTTGAAAATCTCCAGCGCGCTCGAACGCGCTTGTTCCGGAGCTACTGTATCTACGGGTGATGGATGGAGACAAGCTCTCATTGATTATGTTTTTGTGAAAAGCATTCCTCTGTCTTTTAAATAAAAGTCGATAATCGTGTTGATCAGAATCAGAACAGATGTAAGAATGGCACCGACTTATAAATTCAATTCCACAAAGACACAAACAAGGCGATAAGTTGTGATGCATCGTATCAAAGGATAAAACGTCATTTATACACATTTGAAAGTCCGACTGGTTAATATAATCATACCTTATTTTATTCCATAAACCAGTTTTGTTTATGCACAGCCTATCTAAAGATCGCTTGCATCAGTATTGTTTAGGACGATTGAAAATACATTATATGAAGAAACAATAATTTTAACGTATATGCCGTGTCACTTCGCACATACTGTAACTGACACGCACGCTACATACAATGTATAACCTGTCTAGTGTGACTTACACGTTAACGTTGTGAAAATACGTTCAATCGGTTCAATAAGTGTATGCAGTGTTGAACAGAGATTTTCCTCGCGTTAGCGCAAATGTTTTGAAGTCTATTCAACCGTGACAGCCCAGTGATATCAGGCGTAATCTGTGAGTGAGCGCGCATCCGTGCGCGGGCACAGTTTTCAGCACCAAGGACAGCGTCTTTGCCAGAGCATCAGGTCACTCGGACCGGAGGCGTACGTGAAAAATCTCGCTATTTAATCGCGTCAAGAACTCGAGAAAGGGCATTTTAAAGACTTACTGCAACATTTGCACCTTCTCCTGGGACGCAGAGAGCGAGAGATAAAATCTGCGAGACGACAATCAACAGGAGCGTGAATCGAAAAGGCGGGTTGACATGGTTTTCGTGAAAATGAACGGGGCTTGTAAGCAGCGCACAAAGAGTAAATGAATCAAGCACATTCCTCAGAGGACTAGATTAGGCGATTGCATTCCAGTGCTGCCGGAGAGGACGCAGTGAGAGCGGATTTGTCTCATCAGTGGACACGGACACGCATCCTCCACAGGCACTCAGCGTGACTCCCCTGCGATCCGGTGCAAAATGCGTCTGGTTCTCTTCGCCTTCCTGATCTCGTGCTCCTGTGCGAGAGGCGGGTGCGAACCCAAGACCGTAAATATCGGCGCCGTCCTGAGCCAGAAGAGATACGAACAAGTGTTTAAGGACGCTGTCACCCAAGCCAATAATGTATACGGCAAAGATAAGTTCAAGATGAACGCGATTTCAGTCACTCATAAACCAAATGCGATCCAGATGGCACTGTCCGTCTGCGAGGACCTCATTTCCAACCAGGTAACATTTGGAAACCATACGGTCCATTCAATTGAAGTTGCTCAAATAGACGCACTTTTACATACTTCACTTTTTATTTGTATTATCTATCTATCTATCTATCTATCTATCTATCTATCTATC